>PVJD01006428.1:0-99522 GCA_004026545.1 Mormoops blainvillei | reverse complement strand
GGAAGGAAAGAAAGAAGGAAGGGGGAGAAAAGGGAAGGGAAGAAAAAAGGAAAAAGGAAAGAAAAAAGAAAAAGAGAAAAGAAAAGAAAAGAGAAGTGAGCAGACATGGACAACAGTAAGCAAAATAGGCTTCATATATTTTTAGAAAATTTCTTGATATTTCAAAATAAATCCAAGTCTACAATATCCATGTTGTTTCACTGAAAGTTCCATAGTTAATGAGACTTCAAAAACCTTGTTTGATTAGTTTCTCATATTCTCTTACCATACCTAATTCTTAGAGAGGGTTTTGTTGGCCAAAACATATATTTTACTTTTAATTGGTTTAAATGACTATAAACAGCTAAAAGTTTTAAGTAGTGAGTGAAATTTAATTTTCCCGAGTTGTTACTATACAATTAAGATCTTTAATTTTTTTATTATTTTCCAATCACTAGACTGCAGCTGTAAAACCATACACATTTTATTTCAGATATTAACTGTTTACTTTAGACGTGTTCAGTAACTTTATCTTGCATGTATTCCACACTAAATCCAAATGTCTCAGAATATTTACCTCAAAAATATAAATAAAAGACTCTAAAAAACTTTTCCAACAGTATGGACTAAATCCCTATACGTTCTAAATTTCATGGTGAAAAAAAATCTTGCATCCAAACAGTATCGTTTTACAGATTTTCAAATGCAAAAGAAAAGGATACTAAGAGCTCTGAAAACTCAAAATAAACATGAAAAGCAAATGTTAATAAAGGGGAAAAACAACAAGTGCTATTTTTTGGAATTAAGAAGCTCTTTAATTCTCTTTCTGCTAGAATTTACAGACCCATTATTCATAATATATTGTAGTAACAGATACCTCGTGAATGCTCAGCTAGTCAACAATGCTGGTTATGTGACATTTGAAGTCACCCAGGAATTAAATCAAGAGTAAACGACATCTCCACCTAAGCACAAAATGCATGTGTACAAGTCAGTTTCTTAGGCACCCACTTAGCTTTTATGACTCTCTCTTGACTCCCAACTCCAGTTAATAAGTTTCCCATCCCATAACGTAGAAGCACCAAGTCATAGAAGTAAGAGAGGAGCCAAACCAATATACCTTCTTGTCCTTGTATTATACAATTCTGGAGTCAGACATGCTTCCATATTTCAATACTGGAACCAGGCAAAGATAACTCAGTTTCTTATTCCAGGAATTGCAGATTCTTGTAAAATATAACTGTGAACCAACTAAAAGAGCTTGCTGATTAATACCAATAGCTTGCTCATCAAGGCTTGCTTTAGATCTGTCACCTCACTGTGCCCACCAGTCCAGAGCTGTTATGGCACTATACTCTGCCAAATCCCACCTATTAACTATCTTGTAAGACCCACCTTAAAATCACCCAGTTTATATCTTCTACCATAAATACTCTATCTTAATTTCCTCATTTACAAACACTACCAAGACAATCAAAATGATAGTACCATTTCACAATAGATTTACTAAACCAGTTTTGTTTGACCAACAGATTTTCCTGGTGGACTTTTGAGACACTGACAGTCAAAAAGGCACACTGATGAGAAGTAGCAAACGCTGGGAGAGGAAACATCTAAAACTTTACAAATCAAGCACAGGAACTTAAAAATGTCTAGCATTTCAGGTCAATAATATTTCTCTTTATTTCAGTAAATTCACGGAATGGTCCTACATTACAATATGAGATAAAAATTAAATTTATAAGGATAAATAACTGAACCATAAATATAATCTTAAAGCATGTTCAATATAATCTGTTTAAGGAGTCAGGAAAACATAAAATATATTTTACAGAGAGTTCTATCCAAATTAAATAATATTTTTAAAGTTGTGGTAAATACCCAAAGCTTTTTGGGAAGCTAGACTGACCAGATGCTGTATTCCCAGGGGCCCCAGTTAGCTGAGGTACCACCATCTGCGTTCACTCAATTACCAGCTTCCAAATGGCTAAGGAATGCTGTGCCTTGTCCCTGAATCATTCACAATTTAAGGAATTCATATTTTACAAATGGTGGGTTAAGTTTGGGCTTTGTCATCAGACAAGACTGATTTCTATCTCTAGCTCTGCACTTTTTTAGGTTTGTGACCCTCAGCAAGTTGTTTAACTGCTCTGACCCTAAATTTCTTTCTGTTTAAAAAAATAACTATACTCACCTCACAGAGACACTGTGATGATTATAATACTTAGTACCTTGTTTGTTAGATGATAAAACCAATTAATGTGTATATTAGCAGGTACTATCATATATATTTGACATTTATGAACTCATTTACCTCTTATAGTTGTGCCTAAAGTAAAAGCTATTAATATCCCTGGTCTATTGATGAAAAGGTTGAGACTCAGAATATACAATAACTTGCTGAAATGACACAGCAAATGAGAAGCTTGGATCACACATCCTGGCAGTTTGTTCTATAGTTCCTCTCTTTCCCCACTGCACTGCTAAGTGACAAATGGTAACTGAAGACAGTGAAATTTTCAAAAGATCACATTGCATTTGGACATCTACAAAATAAGTGATTAATAATTCTAGCTGATATATCTTGATTTTCCTTTATGATGAAAAGTCCTGGAGATAGTTAATGGAATCTGTACTCTTTACAGATTTTTTTTAACCAAAGGAAAAACTTATTCAAAATCAGTTACTCTTAACCAGGTAAAATCCCACTCCTTTGCCTCACAAGGCACAAAGAGATGGATAAACCAGATAACCAGATTAGTACTGTGCACTGATGGTTTCATTAATTAACTAATTCCCTTGAACGTTCAAGAAACATTTTAAAGTATTCCCCCATGTTGGAACTAACTGAATGGGAACATGATAGAAAAGAAAACTCGGTTAAAGTCCTACAAGTCATATAAAGAAAAATTCATGTGTGAATGATACAGGATGGAGGGCAGAATGATTTATAAAATTTAAAGGTAAGATTACCTTTGAGAATAAAATTACATGAGATGAACCTAAAATAAATGAGATTAGCCCTTGATAAAACAAAACAACCCACACTAAGCTAGAGTCTGCCTGGGTGGTTGGTGAATTTGAGGTAATATAAAAGGGTACAGAGCATAGGTCCCCTGAAAAATTAGGGAAAAGCCCCAGTCCTGCTTTTAGGAGGATGGCAGGGAACAGCGGAATGTACAGTGGTTAAGACACATTGTATAACAAAGGCAGGAGTGCCTTCCTGAAGGGAGGAACTGTGGAAGCTGCAAAATTGTGTGTGTGACTGTGAGAATGTGCACTGGCAGAGTGACTTGTGACATAGCTGGTGGAAAGCTCATACAGCACCTCCGTGAGCTGTGCGGGGGGCATGTCTACCCCAAATGCCCATGCATCACTGGGAGCTCTTGCTCCGACTAAAAATGGCAGCCAAAAAAATAGTCAAAGACCCTGGCGGAACTGACAAAAATGGAGAACACTAACATACCATAGGAAGAGCTAGATGTTAGATCACGCAAGAAGTTTGGAACCCGGCATTTAAAATTAGGGTGGGCCGAGTAACAAGAGGCTGCCACAAGGCTGGGGAATCTGCCTGAAGATGGTGGCGACAGAGCCAGCAGAGCTGTGGGAGCCTGCCTAACCAAGCACACAGACACATGAGAGATGCTTGGAGTTGAACTGTGACTGAGAATGCTGACTACAGGCTTCTGCATTTCTAGAGGAAGGTACTTAGAGTGGCATATTCTGAAACTTGGCCTGGCTTGGCTTGGCAAAGGGAGGCAGGGCTATTAGTTTTGGGGTGTTTTTAAAGGCAATGGGACTTTGTGGCAGAAATCTGCCATTATTATAACTCTGTATAACCTTTAAATAAACAACCCCTTTCCTGTTCCACCAAACTCTTGCCTTGGGAGTCACACTTCCTGGTGGCAGGTAGTCGAACCCCATAGCTGTTCTAGAACACCACTGGCCGGGTTCTTAACAGCAATACTCAAATTCTAATCATTGTGAATAGTGTGTGAATATAACCTTGTCAATTATCTCTTTACTCAGCTGGATTAAAGATTGTGACCATCAGCATGAAATAGGGAATCTAGAGTTCGAGACTGTATCGGTTTTCTCCAATTATCTATAGTTCTGTCTCAGGGGAAGGGATGGTCTCACCCATAGTCATGCACATAGCTTGTTATGCTAGTGTTCATTTTATCACAAATGTTATGAATTGATTCCTTGCATTGAGGTTAACCTTATAATTTAGCTTTACACATAGACTTTTCATGAGAGATAATATGTTATGTTACAGATCTGAAATCCCTGGGATGCTCTTTAGCCAAGTTTCTTCTTATCAGTCAACAAATTAATTTTCTCACTTATAGATCAGAGGTCAGAAAACTTTTACTGTAAGAGGTCAGATGGTAAATATCTTAGGCTTGTGGGTCATATGGTCTCAGTTTCAATAAGTCAGTTTTGTTATTATAATGCCAGAGTCAATGAACAGACAAATGGGTATGGCTGTTTTCCAATAAAACTTTATTTAAACAACAGGCAGTGGGTTAAATTTGGCCCACAGGCTATTATTTTACACCCTCTGGTATAGACCATCAGGATCTTGGGAGTTCGTGTGGTAGGCAGAGAACACTGGCCTCTCAAAGGTGTCTGTCTGTCCAGTCCCCAGAACCTTTGCCTGTGTTACCTTACATGAATTATAAAGGACTTTGTGGATGTGATGTGATTAAGTTAATGGTTTTGAGATGGAGAGATTATCCTAGATTATTTAGGTGGGCCCATAAGTGTTCTAAGGGAAAAGAGGGAGACAGGAGAATCAGATTGAGAGAAAATATTATGACAAAAGCAGAAGTGGAAGTGACACCACCTTTAGAAGCTGGAAAAGGTAACAAATGGATCCTCCCCTGGAGTCTCCAGAAGGAGCACAGTCCTGCTAATACTTTGCCTGGTAAGACCCATTTTGGACTTTTGAACTCCAGATCCATTAGATAATAAACTTGCGTGGCTGTAAACCAGTAAGTTTATAGTAATTTGTTATAGCAGCAGGAGGAAACTATCACATTTGGGTTAGCAGGAGTATGCCTAGGCCTCTTCAGAGCTGGAAAGTATGAGAGGATGTACTGCCTATGTTCGGTTAAGCTGGAACTATATTTCTAGAATTCCTGCCCTGTATGGTTTCCAAGTTAGATTTGAAAGGCAGACACAAAATAGTTGCCATTGCACTCAGAAGTTTGTAATGATTAGGGGCAGTTACAAACCAGCACTGAGGGGCCTATGAGTTCACATTGTCCTTACTCTCTTCCTCCAACTCCTGAACTTGTTCAGCCCCTATGATCCCAGGCCAACTGCAGATGTTTAATGGTGGTCCTACAGAAGCGACAGCCACACAGAAGCCCAGCTTCCCATTGGAGTCCCACAAAACTTCTCTTTACCATCCTATTTCAGTGACTGGACATGCCTGCCTTATCAGAGTAACTGGTGTGTAACTCCTCTGAACTTCCAATTTCACTCCTGGACCTTCATTTTCCCAGGTCTTTCTTCATGGCTTAAGTTCTAATTCCTATAATAAATTTCCTACACTGAAATTTGTAATGGCTCTACTTCCATGACTGAGTCCTGACTGACAAAGAACGCTTTAACAAAAGCAAATGTTGAGCCTAAAAAGCCAGAGAGAATGCACTGACCATGTCAGTGATATCAAGGTGTGAGACAGGCCCCAGTGAGCCAATGGCCTCTCTCAATAGCATCCTTCTCTTGTGATTGTATAGCTACAGTGATTTGCCCATAAGGCGATACACAAGAGGCTTTTGGGGGGAAGAAGACAGAGGAATCTGGGAACAATTTCGGCTCTGACAGTTAAACTGGGCAAGTTGCTTAATTGTTCTGGTGATGTTTTCATATCCAGAAACTGAAAGAGTGATTGGTAGGCTATGCACAAATATTTGGTGCCTTTTTCTGAGAGATGATATACGTCCTTCATTTTCCTGTCCTATTAAATGTAGATACGGCCACATGACTTGTTGTAGTTAATGAAATATGAGCATAAGTTATGGTCAGAATCTTTAAGAACTGCCTTCTCCCTTTCACTTCTGCTGCAGTGGCAGGCAATGTTCTAGCAAGAGGCAGCCTTGTCAGCTGGTCCCAGGGTGAAGGTGGTGTTTAAGTAAAACTGCAGCCACCCATTCATCACCACGCAGCCTGCAAGGGAACTAAGCCCTTGTGGTTGTAAGCCACTGAAATGTTGGTGGTCACTTCAGCATGACTTAGGCTACCCTAACTAATACAGGACTAAATTATAAGCTCCTTTAATGCAATCTCTAAAACCCCAGTTTGTAACATGATTAGTTTAAGGTGGATTTTTAAGTTAGCAATATATAGTTGACCATTGAACAATGTGGAAGTTAGGAGAGCAGTTGAAAACCCACATATAACTTAGATTCCCCCAAAACTGAACTACTAATAGCCTACCATTGACTTAACTTCTTAGGCCTTACCAATAACATAAGCAGCCCATTAACGCGTATGTTCCATGTTGTATATATTATATACTGTAATCTCATGATATAGTAAGCTAGAGAAAATAAAATGTTATTAAGAAAATCATAAGGAAAAAACTACATTTACAGAATTTATTGAAAAAAGTCTGAGCATAAGTGGACCCATGCATTCAAACCTGTGTTGTTCAAGGGTCACTGTATATGTAATTTCATTTTTTAAATGCCCATACACACAAAGGAAACAGAGCCTACTATTATCTGTTCAAAATTAATTCACAAGAATATATGCAATAAAATAACCTTTACATTAGCCCATTGGTCACATGGTGCCTAAAATCTACATAATACCAAATACTTCAAATGACTAAATCTTGAAATAAAGAGACTGAATTAACAAAGTTAGTCAGAGCTACACAGATACCATTTATTCACCATCTTACAAAACACTAGCTAATTATATTTTTCCCTTTCTATTCTCATCTTAATATAACTTCTTGCTTTGAGCTGAAGAATTCATACTTGGGGCTTATCAACATCAAACAGTAGCAATTCAGAGACATTTAATTAACTGTGTAGTGGATAGCTGTATTTTTTAGATTGTTACCTGGAACTTTCTCAATATAAAATTTTAGAATAGTATCTTGTTGCCTAAGAATTGATCACTTCAAATTGAAAAAAGCAGCAGTTAGCACTGACTTTTTTTCTTTTTAAGCTAGTCATTTAGAAATGAAGATGGAAAAAAGTAATTAAGATGGGAAGGAAGGGAGAAGAAAGAGATGCTAATAAGGAAATTATGTGCAAATCTAACTTTTCCAAACTTTTGCAATGACTGAGTCTTCTGTAAAGTTGGTATAACATTTCATTTTACTCTAAAGTGATTCATTAAAGGTTACAGGGGAAACATTTTTAATGGGCTTTTTTGTTGTTGCTTTCTCCCTTCTCATTCTAAAATGCTCAGTGGTGCCAAATGTGCTTCAATTTCACTGAGCAACATGCTGTTAAACAATACACTTCATGTTTCTTCAGTGAGAGTTTACACTGGGGAACCAAGGAAGGAGCAAAGGCATGCCTTATCATTCATCTAACTTCGTCACTTTCAGGCAAATAAAACACAGCAGCTTTGCAATAACAGGGGAGTTCCTTTTGAAGTGAAATGCTGCAAGTGGTTAAATAAACAGAACTTTGGCTATAGTATCAACCCTATTTTGATCACCTGACCCTTACACCCTTTTTCAGAAACCTACAGTAATTCGGTAATTCCTGATTTCTTTCCCACTCAAAATTAAAATTCTAATCCCTATCCTCCCTTATCCAAATTCCTTCTCTACTCATAAAGTAGGAACGTTTCCTACCTGCTGTAGGAAAAACCACGTCATCATTTCTTTAGAACAGTCATCAGCACTTGATGCATACAACTAAAGTTTTCATTGATTAATAATTAATTTATTTATCCCATTTTCATTCCACAAATATTTACTGAGTGCTTATTAGTGTTAGGCAATATGTTCAATTAGGGATATTAATCGTGAGCAAGACAGACCTTTTCTCTACTTTCACAGAGCTTGTGATCTAGGGAAGCAAAAATATTCCAATAATCATACAAGTATCAATGTAAAACTCTTCTCAGAGGAGGGAAAGACAGAGCTGGGATCCAAAGAATGAGAAGGAGGAATAACCCTGGTGAAAAGGGAGGGAAGATCTTTCTAGACAGAAAGGGTGACATAACACAAATATTCTGTGACATCTACAAGGTATAATGACATAAAATATTTTAAATATAAACAAAAGTACAGCTCCTTTCTTACATTCTTACACCCATTCTTACACTTAATGTTTATCCTTTGATTCATTCATTCACTATTTTTGTGATTGTCACCCACTGACAATGTTAGACATTCATGCTAATTAACCATATATTAAATTAACATGATTCCAATAAAAGGGTCTGCAAGGTCAAAGTTAGCAAAATGTCAATGTCCCATGAAACTCATAGAAATCGTGCACTGCTGTGGCAGACAGACGAGCAAATCAGCAGTGGGGGTACAGCACAAAGTGCTGCACACTGGCTTTCGGATGCTGTGGGAACGCAGGATATCTAAATCATGCTGGGGCAAAAAGTACCAGTCAGGGGACTCACTCCCAGCAGAACTACTCCTGAAGCCTAGCTGTGGGGGGGCTAGCTGAGGGGGTAGAGGACTAGGAAATGTAATCTTGGCAGAGGGAAGAGTTCATGTGAGACATTAAGGCCTGATGACCTTCCAAAGCTTTCCATGGGGCAAAATATTTGTATGAGAGTAGAAGCAGATGCATGGGAGGATGGCAAGAGCTTTATCTGAATGGCCTAAGGTAGAGATTCTCAAATTTTTCAGTTAACAGCATCCTTAGTGTCTCAGTCATTTCTTCATGCTGCCCTTAGGCCAAAAGAAATACCTCAAAGTTTGTTTCTTAAGTAGTTGGGTCCAAAACAGCTTAAGTATTCATGTACTAACAACTTAGTAGCCATTTGAAGCCACTGGAAAAAGTAATACACATACATTGAAAAAAAAACAAACTTTGATTTCACTTTTAAGTGACCATAATAATTGTTAATGGAATGGTGCTCCTATTGGTACCACACAAGCCCTCTGCCATCCACATTCCCTGTCCCATGTGAATTTCCACTGGGTGTTTTCTTTTTATCACAATAACAAGTCCCAACCTGAGAATAATATGTCAATATAAAAAGAAATATTGTATGTGAATTACCTTGAAACTAATAATTTACGTAGTGTCCAATGGATCTGTTGAGTATCTGCATTTCTTTCAATATTTTAAAGTATTTCCCCCCACTCTTGTGAGTTTGCCAAGGTGCTCTGGGAACACTGGGCACCAAACCTGCGTATAGTTTGGAAAGCACAGGCTAAGGAAATCAAGCTTCATCCTGAAAACTATAAAGAACTCCTAAAGGTCTCTAATTAAAGGAAGGCATAATATGGTCAGGTGTGCTTGTGCATGTACATATATGTGTTTGTTAGAAATCATGCTGGGATATATACAAAATTAAAATTAAAGTTTAAAAAAAGACCTTAAAACTTTAAGACCAGCTCAGTGGTTCAGCTGGGAAGTGATGGGAAGTGGTAGCTGGGATGGCGTACAGAAGACAGTGTAACAGAGGCTCTCACCTGCCTCCCTGCCTCTGCCCCTCCCAGAGACCCTCTGCAGACAATTCCCTTTCACACTGATAACCTCCTGAGACCCTGCCTGAGAATGATCTCTGCCTGTAGGAAGTTCTCCCTATGCAAGGGGTAAAGTGTAGCAGAGTATGCCACCTCAGAGCAAGACCATAAAAGTTCAGGACATGCCACCCCAAAATATGTCACCCCAAAATATACCACTTTGGTATAATGATTATTTTGAGCTGTAGGTACTTTAAAAATAGCAGATGGAGGGAGAGTCTTTCTCTGAACTCTCCTTATCTGCCTAGGTAAGGACGGATCCTCCAAAAGGAACTCACTGTCTTAAATCCCCTCCCTGGAAGTTTTATCAGCCAGGGAGAACTCACCCTTTATCACAGGAAAAGAAACTAGAAATCGACACCACACCTGGACCAGTTTTGTTGCAATCATACCTCCCACCTATTCTTCTAAGGCTCATTCATCTTTGCTAAAAATCATTTACTCTTCCTTAAGTAAGCCACTCCTTTGAGTCGCTTATTTTTTCTCTGGGTGTCTCTCATGTAAACATGAAGTATACATGTTAATAAACTGCTATTGTTTTTCTCTTGTTAATTTCTTTAATTGCAGGGGTCTCAGCTAAGAACTCAAGGGGGAGGGGAAATTATTTTTTCTCTCCTATAGAGGCAACCTCAAACAAGGAGTAGTAGTGTTGGTAGGTAATTATCTTGGTCGATTGATTCTGAAATGGGTTCTACATGGTTTCTCACAGATTCTACAGCTAGCCTGCCCCAGTTACCATTCTCAATAGTCTGCCTTTTGACGCGTCCTTTATAGATTTTCTTTTATCCCGTCGCATTCCCCTACTCCCTCATGGTGCTTCCTGGGAAAAATGAACTCCGCAATAAATTCCTTGAACCCAGATGCTTGCCTGCTTTAGGGAGAACACAATCTAATACAGTAGAGTATGAGAGAAATTAGGGAGGTCAAATGGCTTGCAATATATGGTTCACTGGAAGGAAAGGAATGAAGCAGAGGAATCTAGAATGATTCCTGGATTTCTGGCTGCATATCGAGGTTTGATTAGCGACAGTCACAAAGGCATAAGCTGCAGGAGTTCAAGCTGGTCATCCTAGAGACAGGGAGAATGAGAGTGCTCTGGGACCTGCAATGGAATTTTCCATCAAGTAGCTGAATATTTAGTTCTGGAGATTAAGAGAAAGGTCTCAGCTGGAGTTATGATTTGGGAACGAGGAGCATGTAAGTAGTAAGCAACATCCCAGCATTGCCAAAATGTTAGAGCCTGATTGACACTAATAAGGAGAGACATATTGCTGCCCAAGAAGAGCTGAGGGTAAAAAGGTAAGGGGGCTCAAGCCAGAGGTGGCCATGAGACCATTAAGATGAAATGACCAAGTAGGAAGCAGGAAAAGAGAGGAGAAAGTTATTCTGGAAGATAGGAGAAGGAAGAGCCCTAAGGTGCTGATCCTGGTGTTCTGAGCCCTGCGGCAAGCTCAGGTGAGAGGTGGGCAAAGCAGGGCGGGTGACAGTCACCCCTGGAAAGTGGCAGAGAGCAGCTCTGAGGAGAGTTTGGAGAGAACCCCCTGCAGCCTGGAGGCAGCAGGGAATGAACTAACCTCCATTAGGTCTCTGCGTGAGCTACATCCCTCCTCATTTAAATAAGAAAGGAACAGCAAGTGCGGCCCTGAGAGGGTGGTGCTTTAAGTCCATTTAGTAGCCTGAAAACTTTGCTTACCATTCCAAAAAGAATGTTGGTTTTATCAAAAAAGTCTCAATAAAGTTCATCTGGTATCAGTGAGCACTCATTCTAGACAGGGTGTCTGTGCCCAGGGTGCAAAGAAATAGAGATCAGCCAAATGAAGCTTCTGTCCTGTAGGGTTTTTAGTCCATGGTGGCAGTTATTATACAACTGCTATTAACAGGTACATAGTGGCTGATTTTAACAGAAAGCGCAAGCTCTGTACATCCACTCTGCCCTTCTGTTCTTTAAAATAAATTTCTCTGTTACAGTTTATGCTACAAAAACTCTTCGGTGAGCCTTCTGAGTGACATTAGTCCTTTGTGAATTTCCCCACGACTGGACATAAGGATGATTTTCATACAAAACTTCTCTATCCTGTTACAAACACTGAAGCCTGTGTTTTTCTCTATGTAGTAGGATGGGTTGCTGAATATAATTTAGATTCTATGGAAATTTCCAGTTTTACTTGATTCTTACAACAATCCTCTGATGTAGGTAGGGTAAGGTTTTTAAAATTACTTTTTAATTGAGATATCATTCATAAACCATAAAATTCACTATTTTAAGATATGCAATTAAATATTTTTTAGCATTTTCACAGAATTATGCAAGCATCATTATTATCTAATTTAAGAAGATTTTCATCGTCCCAAAAAGAAACTTCATACTTATTAACAGTTATTCCCCATTTCTCCCTCACCTCCTAACTTCAACCCCTGGTAACCATTAATCTATTTTCTGTCTCCATGGATTAGCTTATTCTGGACATTTCATAGGAAAAGAATCACATTATGTGGACTTTAGTGACGGGTGTCTTTCACTTAGCAGAACTTTTTCGAGGTTCAGCCATGTTGTTAACATCTATCGATATTTCATTCTTTTTTAATGCTGAATAATAATAGCTCATTGCATGGATGGACCACATTGTTTTTCCATTCATTAATTTATAGACATCTTGGTTGTTTCCACTTTAGGGTTATATATAATGCTGTTATAAACACTAATGTACAAGTTTTTGTGTGAACATGTTTTCAGTTTTCTTGGGCACATACCAGGAAATGGAATCGCTGGGTCACATGGTAACTCTAGTTTAAGTTTTCAGGAACTGCCAAACTGTTTTTCACATCGAATGTACCATTTTATATTCCCACTGAAGTGAATAAGTGTTCAAGTTTCTCCAAATCCCCACCAACACTTGTTATTTTTTCATGATTATGATTAAAGGCAGATTTTATTATCCTTATTTCACCAAGAAAGATGGGCCCATGAAGCAATTATTTTAAAAGGCTAGGACTCAAATATGGTTTTCAAAAATTAGGTAGGCTTTCTTCCTGTGATACCACAAGGTCACTCTGAAGCCATATCAAACAACAAGGTGCTATAAACACATAAAATGATGCCCTAAAAAGAACACTCAGGTATGATAATTCAGAGAAATGGTGCTGATTTACAACATACATGTGTGCATACCACACACCATTCACATCCATGTATGTGCACCCCATTCATCATGTTACTGTTTTAACAATATACTCAGTAGAATACTAATGTACTAATGAGAAGTTTTCAAAGTAGAACTTCAATTTTAGTAATATGTTTGACCATGAGAGAAGATGATCCTTTACCTTTAAAAGCCTATGTCTTTTTGGTTCCTTAGATTTGACTTATGATGTAATTCTAGCCTGTGGTTCACTAGATCTGGGCACTTCTATTCATGTCATCAGGTCATTGTTATTTTAGAAAGAGACACAGTATTGTCTAAAGTGAAGTATCCAATTCTTCAAACTGCTTCTTAGATTGTTCCAAAGCACAGTATTGTTAATTTTTCTCTATAGCATAAGTCCTTAGAAAAATACATACTTGAATTTTGAGCATTGATTTGATTATTATTTTAGCCAAATTTGTCAAAATTGGAAGTGCTGTCATACAGGTTGTGTGAATAGAACAATAAAATTGACAGTGCATGGACACCGAATTAGTCCTTGACATGTTTTTCTAATGGAAACAATACAAACACATCCTGAGTTCTATAGCAGCATCCTGTCACTTGTCACAGGCAATGGATTAACTATCTTTTCTTGTTTAAAGCAATAGAATGGTGTTGATACAGTATTTCACAACCCTTACACTGATTTAAAATTTCTGGTGTAGAAGAAGTCAAATTCATAAGAAGGGAGCTAATAAAATTTTGAGAATGTTTTCATCCTTTTATTTAAATCAAACACTATAATGTGAAAAAAAAATGAAGGCATAAAATAAATATGGGATTACCCATTTCAGTTGCATACTCTATACATCTCATATCACAATCATAGTACATAGTTAGAACACATCTCTGAATTGATTACAAGATCTATAATGTTACATTTTCATGATAATGCCACAGGTATATATTATGGAGAATTCTACTGAGCTTGAGTTTGAAACAACTATACTAATGGCTTACAGTATTCAAATGTATTTAGGTAACCAGTAGGCTAATGGGAAATACTAGCAAGTGTTTGCAAAATTTTTATCTCTTGCTAGATACAGTAGATTTTAGGTAATACAGATAAAGAGATGTTTGCAAAGTTTGCCATTACGGCTCTTTAAAGAAACAGAGATTTTGTAATTACCCATAATTAAAAACATGTTATACGGGCATTGAGTTCATTAAAATTCCTAATACCAAAAATAAAATCAGACCCTGAAAGTCTGAGTTTTTATCAGAGAAAAACTGCTGGAACTTCTTTCTCTAGGAATGTGATGTTTTCTGGCCCCAAACCAGAACTTTGGAATGATGTACATGGGTCATAAGAAGGGAAGTCAATCAATAGAAATGGGGAGAAAGAGTTGAGTCTTGCTCAAAAAATAAATACTGTGTGACAATGGAGGACACCTAGCCTTCCATCCCCCCATGTTGACCTGCAAATGCTCATATATATTCATGAGTGGAGTAGTGGCAAATGTAGTTAATCAGGTAAGCAAGACTTTTTAAAAATAAAAATTGACAGGGCAGTTGCTCTTCTCTGAAAGACATAACCAAATGCCCTTAGTTTATGCAAACAGTGCAGAGCCATTTTTTGTCTTTTGCAAGAGGAAGTTAAATTCAAATTTAGCTCACACTTTTGCATGTATTTTGCAGCACTTTGCTGGGCTCCTGTGCATTACATTGTGCAGTATTAGAATCAAAATCATTTTAAAATAGTGTAATTGATGTACACACCATTATGGTAATTTCTATAAGGTTTGGGAAGCCATTTCTGAAAGTCCAGTGCTCTCTTCAGTGTCCTCCCCTGCTTGCACCATTAGTGCGGGACCACCCAAGAAGCAGAGGAGCCTGAGGAGAGCACCTGCTGGCAAAGCAGGGCACCAGGAGCAGTTGTGTATCTGCTCATTAGAGCATCTGCATGAAGTACTTTGCTTTTTGATACTTCAATTTAAAGAAAAACAAAATAGTTATCATTGGGGGAAAACTGGAGTATTACTAGGCTTCCTTGCATTTTTTTCTGTTCAGCATTGTTTTTATTTTAAATTATATTTACTATCCTTTAGAATCTCTGAGTACATAAAACTTTGCATGTAAAATTGGGAGTACTTGAAAACTTTAAAATAATTTTAAAAATTGCTTTATAAGTTTTATAAAACAATCTTAGAAATTTTAGAAATTTTATAAAACACATTTATAAATTTTAGAAATTGTTATATATAACAATTATATATATGTGTATATATATAAATATATATATATATAAAATCTCCACTATTGTAGCAATTAACAAATGAGTGGAGTTCCAACATCAATGTTATTTGATATTTTCATGTATAATAACAAGACAAAGGCAAAATTACAAGATATATACCAGAACTTCCCTAATTTGTCAATAAGTGAGCAAATTCTTTGTTGAATAGAATAATAGGTTTTAAATACTAGAGGAGCCCTGGCTAGTGTGGCTCAGTTGGTTGGAGCATCGTCCCATAGACCAAAGAGTCAAGGGTTCATTTCCTCATCAGGGCACATACCCAGGTGTCAGCTTAGTTCACTGGTCAGGGGTGCCTACAGTGATCTCTCTCTCTCTCTCTCTCTCTCTCTCTCTCTCTCTCTCTCTGTCTCACTCTTTATCTCTCTCTCTCTCCGCCCCTCCCTCTTTCTTCCTCCCTCCCACTTCTCTCCCTTCCTCTCTCTAAAAGCAATAAGAAAATGTCCTCTGGTGAGAAAAAAAATACTAGAGGAACATTTCTGCCATGTCTTATGGTATTCACAATGTGATAGCTATGGCACAACACATTTTAAATTTAACCTGATTTCTTAATATTTTCATCATTTTCATAAATTTAGACAATCAACAAAATAATATACCATGCCCTGATTTATAGCATTATCTGCCATACAAATAATCTCATCATGGCTAATTTAAAACTACCTATGAGATTTCACTGGCTATGGAATGGGGAAGAAATGCACAGTAGCTCATCACTCTATAGTATTTTCGCCACATAGTTACAATAGACAAAAATAACCCAAGATAATAGATAAGAGTAAAATATAATAAAATAATTAGTAATATGTGTTGAGAATTTATTATCTTTGTGTTTAATGTAATTTATTTAATTGTACATTTAAATAATTTGATTTTTAATAAAGCCTATGCTTCAACAATTAGCTCACAAAATTCATGAAATTGTAATGATCACTTCTTACAAGCCAGTATAAGCTGGCCTCGCTGCTTGTTTATATACATAATTTAAAATAGGCATATATTGACCCATGTGTGTATGCTTGTATGTATTTTATTCCTGCAGATGAACCAAACAACAACTGAAAATATGGAATTGAAGAAAATATAAGTTCATGCACTAGAAGAGGACTGTGTCAGTTCCACAAACAAATAAGACACCGTCCTGCAGCTACGTTATATGTACATCATTCAAAATGTTTCTGACCATTAAACACATAATCTTCAGCCTACTGTCCTTTTTATTCACTTTCCTAAAAGAAATAAAGTTCAGCAGGTACTCAAATAATATCATGGAGTTATAACATTGCTGAGATGCAGTAGGAACTTTATTGTTTATATCAATTAGCCTATGGTAAAATGGCCATTGTTATACATCCTTTTGCTTAAAGCAGCAGAACCTATCAGAGATGTTAAATGAGGACTTATTGTATTTTCCCTCAATTCTTGTTTTCTGAGAGCTATTAGATTAAAAATTCTGCCCAAGAGATAATACACAACGGTTGGCTAAACTGAGCTGTGGAACAGGACAAAGCTCTGTTTAAAAGCCCCAATTTGTATTGGTGTCTGTGACAGACATCGCAGAGTACTACTCAGAGAGCGATATTCCCTCAGCTGTTAGGAATGCTGCCAGCAGACAGCCCTCAGCTGTCAGCGCTTTCCAGACCAAGGAAAGCTGCCTACCCAAAGGCCGTGCCTCTTCCTGGGTGCAGCCTGCAACCAGTGATTAATTGGCATCGGACCGTAAAGGTTCAGAGTCCGCACATCAACGTGGGACAATTTTTAAGGACCATCCCAGCTTCAGAGCTCCACGTAGGATCTGCAGAGGTTCCAGTGAGACTGAATGGCCACCTGACTTTGACCTCTGCTCTTTTGACCTCCACTTCCCTTCTGCGGATGGATAGCCATCTCACATACACTCCTTTTCAAATTCCTCCATGGGAGACTCCACGTGAGAGTGTTTCCTGGAGAGCACAACATGAAACAATTGGCAACACAACTGTGGAATATGAAAATCTGTAAGACAATATCTTTACTTTTATTTATTTTTATTTTTTGCTAATATCTTTACTTCTAAAAACACAGTGTGGGTTCTATGAGTTCCTGATTTGAAAACATTTTAATAAGTAAATTATTTATTGTTTTTTAGTCATTTCTTGTAGACCACAAGTAAGAACTAAAAGGAGGTAACACTTCTCAACTCATTCTGTGATGCCAAAACTAGACAAAGACATCACAATAAAGGAGAACTACAGGTTGGCCTTTCTTGTGAATACACTGCAAAAGTGCTAAAAAAAAAAATTGTTAGGAAAACAAATCCAAATACATATAAAAAGAATTACACACCAAAACTACATAGGGTTGATTCAAGGAATATCGCGCCGGTGTAACAATTCAAAAAACAACTCATATAAAATAGAATATAGAAAAAAGACTCAGATTCTCCTTGTCATTCTTAATGTTGATAACTTTGAATAGTATTGATTAGTTATTTTCCTAAATGTGTCACCTTAGGATTTGTCTGATAGTTTCTTTTGATTGAACTTAGGTTATGCATTTTGGGCTAAAATACCACAGTGCCCTACTTAATCTATCATATCAAGAAGTTCATGATTTTGATGTCTTATTACTGGTGATGTTAATCTTGAAATTGGTTAAGGTGGAATCTTTTGGATTCCTCACTGTAGTATTTTTATACATGCCTTGAGGGATCTAATTATGGTTTTACTGATGAAAAAATAATAGAGCTTAGCTTCTTGCATGATGAAGAAACTTTTATTTTAAGCAGTAAAACATATCATTTATTCTTTATTAATGCTGCTGGCCATGTTCTCATGTGAAACCTTGTCTCCCCATGGTAGCCAAACACCCCTACAAATCCAAAGCACTTAGCATGGATTCTAGCTGTTTCTTTTTACTAGTGAAATGCCTTTAATATCTACCATTCACATTAAAAATATCAAATTCTTGAAAAGTAGTTTTTAGATATTTATTGTTTTGAAGACTTTATGTAGTGGTTCACCTTACTTTTTCCTCCAAATTTCTAATCAGTTCATCAAACTGTCCAATAGAACCCAATCTTCAAAAATAGCTGTTGCGCTGTCTCCATAAGAGCAGTCATGTAATCTTCTTTCTTTATGGATGTATGTTAGCTGAGAGTTACTTACATTATTGCCATTTAATAGAATTTCCATTTGTTGGATCTACATTCAGCTCTATTACTTTCTTAGCTTTCAAAGATTTAGGAATCATATAAATTAGGAAAAAATGCAATAATGGTGAGATAATTTTCCAAGAATGTAATAACAATAAAAGTCACAGCATCTAGAAATATTGTGAAACCATCTAACAGTAATAATGAAAACACTACCAACCAGAAAGTAAGCTCCACAAAGCTCCACAAGGACAGTGTATCTCAAGTAACTGAAACAGTAACTGGAATATAATAGTTACTCAATACACATCTATTGTCATTAAAAAAACCTTACTATGCAGTCTTATAAGCACTTTATAAAAATTGTTTCATTTTGGTTTTATGCAAATACTGGGATGTATGTACAATTATAATTTATCATTCTTGGAATTAAATCTTTAAACATTTAAGTTTGTTTTGTTATAGAAAATTTCAAACACATACCAAAATAGAGAAAATAGTATATGTAATAAACATCCACATAACCATCCATCCCTAGTTATAATTATCATTTAATGATGTATGTCATCCATTTTAATGCAAAAGTATAATGTATTTATTGTGTTATTTGAGAATATTCAATTCATCTATAGAAGAAAAACAAATGGATGGAGTACTCATGTGTTAAGTAATGATGATAACTAAGCAAGAAGGTTTTGAAATATAGGTAGGATTGATAGAATGTCTTAAATACAGTACTAACTTAATAACCTCTAACATTGTGCATGATAAAAAGGATGAGACAAATAGGAGGGTTAGCTCCAAAAAGAAAAATATGGAAGACCAGATCATGAACGTGAGTCTTACCATCTCTAGAGCGACATCAAAGTCATCTCTAAAGTCACCTCCTATTGGTGACACCTATCATTGTCACATTTGGTCCTACATCTGCCCTGACTTAGAAATATAGATAAAGCCCACTGTTTTTACCATGAGCTACTGGCTAGGCCCTCTGGCCCCTGTGTCTTTTTGACAGAGCAAGTGTGTGTTGTTGGTCCCAGGAACTTGCCATCTGCCACATTGTCTTGCTTAGACCTCAACTCTGGTCCTCATATCCACACCATTTGTGAAAAGGCTGACATGACACAGAGAGATTATACTAAAGTTACTCAGCTCATAAGGGCTAAAATCTAGGTGATTAATATATTGCTCCACTTAAGCTATAATTATAACTACAACCCTACACTATTTCCATGAGACACCTGCCAAGCAATTTTACCTTTCATACACTTGAGAAGTGTTAGAAATAAACAAAGTCAATCAGGGTGTGGTTTGGACACAGGCTATAACATATTTTCATATTTTGAAAAATCTTTGCAGTTCTACTATATTGTTCATAAACCAGTCTAGAGAGCTTTATTGATACTAACATATTTATTTTTATTTAAAAATTTTATGGGTTTTACTTGCTTTGCTCTTTTACTATCTCAAATCAACAGCTTAATAATAGCTTAAGTTCTATATATGGAAATTGCTCTTCTAAAAAAGTGCATCTTATAAAACCATTGCCTTCATGCTAGACTATTAACCTTCCAGACATATGCCAAAATTGTCCCTTGTTCAAATCTAATGGCAGGCTCAGGACTCTGTGGTCCGTGTTTTGAATTGACTATTTACTCTTGATACACTGATGTAATAACTTCCACTCAGGTCAAGGAAAAATAAAACACTCAAGATGAAAGCTTGCATTGCAAATCTGTTAACTGTTTCTATACAAATTTCACTGTAATATACTTTATTTGACAGTATGCAAGGCCAGTATTTCCTCTGAAAGACACTTTTGTAGAAACCAATAATGATTTTACTAGAAATGTTTTCTAGCCTTATAAAAGAGATAAAAATAAGTTGAAAAATCTAGCTAAATTGAGATGTCCTATACTTTCATTTTAAATATACTGTCCTTGGCATTTGCTAGATTTACATCTTCAGAATGTGCACATGACTAAAAATAATTATTTTGAACTATAGATGAGATGAAGCAAAAAGTTTCAGACACTTTTACAGAAAGACTCAATCACAGTCATGCTGTAAGAATTTTGAAAAGAAAACATAAAATCACATATTTCCTAAAATGCTAAAAGAAGATATAATTTGAAAGAATTCTTATATTGGAATAAAATCAAAAGTCCTAATCAAATTGTTCACCCCCAATATGTATATTCTAATTAATGAACAGTTTTACATACATCCACCCTTGAATGGTCAACTCTTCCACAGTTTGTAAAAGGAATCAAAGTTTAGTATAATGAGATGCTGAGAAAAAGTTTAACCAAGGTGACACAATGCAGTGATAGTATTTCTCTACCACTTAAGCACTGTATTCATAATTCCATGTATCCCACAGGACTGTGATCATTGCACTGTACTTAAAGAGGCAGATGATTTGGATGCCTGAGTGTAAGAATAAAAATATTTGGACAGCCTGTGCTTAGCATATTGCCTTATCAGAAACTCCATTTAACTTAAACCAATGGTTTTTGATTTAATCATAGCCAACATTGCCTTTTATAATAAATATTTTGTAAAGCCCACTTGACTATGCTGAAATGACATGTATAAATAGAAAAACCCACCCACATACAGGAAGCAGAAGGTGTCAATGTCCCACCCATATCTTCCCAGAACTCATCATTCTAGTATATGCTCCCACCCCCAACATCCTCTAGAAACACTCTGGATATGATTTTGCCTAAAGGCTTTCACTCAGCCTGGCCAAGGAGCAGACAAGAAATGCTGGGGAGGTGACATCCACAGCCAACCACTTGTTGAAGCTTTAGATGAATAGCTCCGCCCTCTGCATCCTTCAGTTGGAACAACTGCTTGGCATGTTCTACATGGTCTCCCAGAGCTGCCCAGAAGGACTGAGCCTCAGCAGTCCACAGTGCTAACTTGCTTAACACTACGACTCTAGACTGCCATCCCTTCCTTTTCTCACTTCCCACTGCTTGGCCAGTACTTCCATATTAGTCTCCTAAATAAGGCACTTAAACACGAAACCTTGTCTCAGGGTCTGCTTCCAGGGGAACCCCAATCAAAACAATATATCAACTTCTTAAAAAAACAATATAATGCCACAAATGTAATATAAAAGGAAAGTGACATAGTAAAGTTCTATTTCAACATTTAAAGACTCCTGAACAGACACTTCTCCAAGGAGGACATACAGAGGAACCAGATACATATCAAAGGATGCTCACAGCACTAGCCATTAGATATGCAAATTAAAACTACAGTTAGATTATCAGTTCACACCAGACAGAATGGCCGTCATAACCAAATCAACAAACAACAAGTACTGGCAAAGTTGTGGGGAAAAGGGAACTCTAGTACAGTGTTGATGGGAATGCAGACTGGTGCAGCCACTGTGGAAGACAGGATGGAATTTCCTCAGAAAACTAAAAATGGAACTGTCTTTTGACCCAGTAATTCCACTCCTGGGATTATACCGCAAGAATCCCGAAACACCGATTCAAAAGAACCTATGTTCATAGGTTCTTCTAGGCACCCCAGAAGAACTTATGAACCCCATTGGGATTCATTGGGCACCTCAATGTTCACAGTAGCACAATTTACAATAGCCAAATGTTGGAAGCAAACTAACTGCCCATCACTAAATGAATGGATCAAAAAACTGTGGTACTTTTACACAATGGAATACTATGCAGCAGAAAGAGAGAAGGAGTTCCTACCCTTCACAACAGCATGGATGGAACTGGAGAGCATTATGCTAAGTGACATAAGCCAGGCAGTAAAAGACAAATACCATATGATCTCACCTGTAAGTGGAACCTAATCAACAAAACGAACAAGCAAGCAAAATATAACCAGAGGCATTGAAATAAAGAACAAACTGACAGTGACCAGAGGGGAGGTGGGAAGGGATAACAGGGCGCAAAATGGGAAGGGTCATCAAGGAACATGTATAAAGGACACATGGACAAAACCAAAGAAGGGTACAATTGAGGGTGGGGCAGGTGGGGAGTGGTAGGGGGAAAATGGAGACAACTATATGTGAACAATAATAAAAAAAAAAAAGACGGGATAGTTGCATATTGCCTAACGCAACACATGGATTAAACCTCACACAATGAAGTATTCAGATAGTTAACTTCCCTCCTTGGAATCACCCTGAAGAGAATATCTGGAAACGCAGACTCAACAGGTGTGAGGTATTGCCAACTATCATAAGTGGCATGGTTTCTCAGGCACACCTGGTAAAATTCTGAACTATGCCCAAACTTCCTTTGATTTTCATGATAGGTCAGTAATATATGGAGAACAAAAGGACTTTTTATGTACCCTGTTTTTAGAAATAAGTGTTTACTTATATGACTATCCAAAAAAACATTAAAATATTTTGTGGTGTAGAGGACAGTTTCTCAATGAACTGTTGGTCAGCTCACATAGTGCAGCATCCTTGGCCCTGCCCACAATGCTAGTGGCACAGCAAAGGAAAGGAAAGGGACCAGCGCAATGGTCAAGGCCCCTGGATGCAGGCTTCCTCAGTTTAAATCCCACCTTCACTTTTTGTTAGAGGTAAGACCTTAATTTATTTATCATCGTTTGGGTTTATATTCCTTATCTGTTAAGTGAAAAAAAGCAACATTTGCTAACTCAGGATTGTTCTGGGATTAACTGAGGAAAACACAGTGCCCAGCACAAACTGAGGGTTCAAAAATATTAGCTATTCTTATTATTATATTTCATAGCTAAATGATCAAACTCAAAGCACCTCTCTTATGTGGCCACAAGAAAACATAACTTGTGCAGTCTATAAAAATATAGGTTTAGGCATATAATTTTAAGTTTCCCAGGCATCATCTGTAAATTTGCCATCATCCCATGCTTTCTCTCCACCTCTCCTCTGCTGTTCATCCATGGTCACTTGTCACTCCCAGGAATAATAATCTGATGGGTGTATTACTACAGACTTAGTACCCTGATGTGCAATTAGGAGATCATATAAAATGTGGATGTAGGGAATAAAGAGAAAGGAAAAGCCTTGATTTAGCATCCCTCTACCTCCCTCTCTGGCTAAATCAAAGAACCACAGGCACCTAACTAGAGAATGTGAGTAACAAACAAGATGATGTATAGGGACGCACTGCTGTAAACTGTAAAGTGAGGCACAAATGTAAAGTGCTTTTGTTCTTGTTATTTATTAATAGTATCATTAGTCACACAGCTGTTAGAATGCCAACTAGAAAAGACACAGAAACTTAGCATCACCCTTTATAAATGAGATAGCTGAGAACCAAGTCAACGTTGCCTTAAAAAAAAAAAATGAGAAAAGAGCAAACTGACGGACTCCACAGAAGAGGGTATTTTGAGATGAAGAACTGCCTGGGAAATGGTGATACTAAGTTAAGCAGAGGCGTGAAAGTAAAAAATTAAAAGGTCAGTTTTTTAAGGCTGCAGAAGTCTCCTTTTTTATTGTTATTCTATTACAGTTGTCCTAATTTTCCCCCCTTTGCCCTCCTCCACCCAGCCCACCCTTGTTCCCACAGTCAATCCCCACAACATTACCCACATCCATGGGTGATTCATTTATGTTCTTTGACTAGTCCTTTCCCCTTCTTTCCACCATTATTCCCTTCCTCCCTCCCCTCTGGCAGCTGTCTGTCTGTTTCATGTTTCCATGTCTTTGGTTCTTTTTGCTTGTTAGCTTATTTTGTTCATTAGATTCCTCTTATAAGTGGCATTTGTCCTTCACCAACTGGTTTATTTCACTTAGCATAATATTCTCCAGTTACATACATGCAGTCACAAAAAGTAGGAGTTCCTTCTTTCATTATTCTGTGCAGTTTTCCATTGTATAAATGTACCACATTTTTTTATCTGCTCATCTTCTGTGGACACTTAGGCTGTTTCTAGGACTTGGCTATTGTAACTAGCGCTGCCATGCACATAAAGGTGCATAGGCTCTTTTGAATTGGTGTTTTGGGATTCTTAGGATATATTTCCAGCAGTGGAATTGCAGGATCAAAAGGCAGTTCTATTTTTATTTTTTTGAGGAATCTCCATACTGTTTTCCACAGTGGCTGCACCAGTCTGCATTCCCACCAACAGTGTACTAGCTAGTACACATCCTCACCAGCACTCGTTGTTTATTGATTTATCAATGATGGCCACTCTGACAGGTGTTAAGAGATTGAGCGAGAAAAATTCTCCAAAAATTTGTATGGAACCAAAAAAGACCCTGAATAGCCTCAGTAATCTTGAGAAAGAAGAATAAAGTTGGTAGGATCACAATACCTGATGGAAAACTATACTACAAGGCCACTGTAATCGAAACAGCCTGGTACTAGCATAAGAACAGACACACATAGATCAGTGGAAAAGAATAGAGAGCCCAGAAATAAACTCATGTCTCTATGGTCAATTAATATTTGACAAAGGGAGCACAAGCATACAATGGAGTAAAAAACAGTCTCTTCAATAAATGATGTTGAGAGAACTGGACTGGTGCATGAAAAACAAAATGAAATTAGACCACCAACTTATACTACACACCAGAATAACTTAAAATGGATAAGATACTTAAATATGTCATGATATCATAAAAGTCTTAGTGGAAAACATAGACAATAAAATTTCAGATATCCTATATAGCAATATTTTTGCCAATATATCTCCTAGGGCAAGGCATGTAAAGGAAAAAATAAACAAATGGGACTATATAAAATTAAAAAGCTTCTGCATGGCTAAAGGAATTGTCATCAAAGGGGAACATGTACAAAGGACCCATGGACAAGGGCAATGGGGTGAGGATTGTCTTTGGGAGCAGGGGTAAGACAGGGCGGGGAGAGCAATGGGGGGAAATGAGGACAGCTGTAACTCAACCACAATAAAAAATAAATTAAAAATAAACAAAAATGAAACAAACAAACAAAAGAAACCATCATCAAAATGAGAAGGGAACTAACTGTATGGTTGAACATATTTACCAATGATACATCAGACACAGGTTTAATCTCCAAAATATATAAAGAACGCATAAAAGTCAACACCAGGAAGACAAGCAACTCAATTAGAAAATGGTCAAAGGACCTGAATAGACACTTCTCCAAGGAGGACATACAGATGGCCCAGAGAAATATGAAGGAATGCTCAACATTACTAGCCATCAGAGAAATGCAAATGAAAATGTAGAAGTCTTCTTGAAGAAAGGAATGAATTGATTGATGTAGCCCAAAACGGAAACTCAGATAGTGAAATAAAACCAGCATTTAACAATTTCAGGCTGAGAACTCATTGCCATGACAACTCCTTCAGAAGGGAACTTGTATAACAAAATAAATTCACTTGACTATGCCTTAAAATGAAAACCTACACTAGAGTGAAACAATTAAATGTAGAATTTCAAAGTTGCTTACTGCCAAAACATCTATAGGTAGCCCTGAGTTTATATGTCTATCATCTCTTCTATTGGAAGCTATCACTTCTTCAAACCTGTGACTCATGGAGGGAGCATCATCTAGCTTTGAGAGATCTCTGTTGACACTGGGTATCTCCTTCCCATGAAGATTTACAATTATTTCCACCCAATAAATAATCTAGTATGACACTCATACGACAATCACAGTGGTGCTCATATTTAAACAAATGTTCAACTTTTAGTCTGTCCATAATCACATAAAACTACTAAACTCACATATATCAATTAGCTGTTATACTTTATGGAAACAATTATTTTTAACCTGAATAATACCTAGTTAATACTTAACCAGAAAAACTGGAATTCAGTTTATGATCATTTTAATGAAACATATATTTTATTATTACATGTTCTTCTTACTCAGAGAATGTCAAAATGAATACACTATAATTTGTCAATTAAAAGTTTTCTTAAATATTTAATATTGACCAATATGTAACTGATACTGAGATAATAAATCACTGTGATCCTTTTCGAATGGTATGGATTAGGTTCCTAAAATTGAACCTGATAGTAGAATTTGCCATTGAGGTATGCATGATCATGTTGTAATAAATAGAGAAGTATAGGTTAAGAATAATTTATAAAAATCATTATAAAATATTTCTATGCTCACTATACAAAAAAATTGCAGACAACATGATACACAACATAATATCTATGCCTTCCTCTACATCAGTGCATACTGGTAATGAACACAGTATTACTATTTCGATTTTACAGCCTTTGCTCAATAGAAATTTTCCCTCTCAGCCTTCAGCCCTACACTTATCCCTAAGGTTTACTGAGATTTTCATCAATAGGAACAATTCCTCTCATACATTTTAGGTAACACACATGCAGGAGGATATTTTGAATATGGGTTTTCCTTCTCCAGTTCTGCAATACCGTTTTAATAGTCTCACAACACAACATTGTTCCAGGAATCAAAAATATTCAGTTGCTTATTTTATTAGCCTGATTATTCATTTCTCAAGTCACATGCATTAGAATAATGTGGTTCTAAAGTTTAGGTTGAAATGCTAGCATATCATGTATTATTGTTTAATTTGCATGGATTTTTACGTAATTTATTACCTGGGAGTAACTCATACTATGGTCATTAGTGCAAATAAAGAATTAAGCATTAGAGGTGACTTTATTTCTAAATGAAGAATATATATGTATAAATGTATATAAATATATATATGAAAAGTACTGTGGTTCTACACCTGGATCTGTTGGGGTTTTTTTTGATACCTACTTTGTCTTTATTAAGATTTTACTGAGAAAACCTGCACTCTTCTTGACTTTTCTTTCAACTATTTTTTTCTTATTCCCATTTCCAGTTCATTCTACTTATAATTATCCCCTACATAGCACCTTACATTTTTGCCTATAATGGAATCAATATTATCAAGCTTGTCAAGAATGTATATAAAAGTAGATTTACATATATTTGAATTTTCTCCAAGTGGAACTCAGAGAAAACTATCTGAATTATATTGAAAGTAAGTTGTAAGAGCAAGATACTTGAAAAAACTAGGTCTAGGAAACATGAAATATTGTCATATTTTTCATTTGAAATTATGATAAGATTGGAACAAGAATCATGATTAAAATCTTAATGTTAAAATCCCTTGATATTAATAAAGTTGTGTTAATTACTAATTCACAGAGGAGTCATGCCACTGTAAAACAAACCATTAGATGCATTAAGTAATTTATTTTTATTCTTTAAAAATTTAAAGCAAATGTGTGGGTATACATTTTTTAAATCCACCAAAAAGAATGAATAGAAAAAAGTAAGGAAATTTTCTGTCCTAAATTAATAAAAAAACATTTTTTTCCACAGGGTAAATTTTATCTATAAATGTCACATCTGGAACCAAATAACTACTTTGTTTCTAGATAGTTATGTATAACTCTCCCTTTTCCTCTCTCCAATTAAAAATTCTCTCTTTTTAGTAAAAATAGGAAGTAAATGAAATTTAGTTGTATCCCACTTTGTTTTCCATTTCTCCCACCTCTCTTCAGAGTCCCTTTCAATTTTCCTCCTCCCTCAGGCTGAGATGCTTAGTTTTTTTATTATCCTTTAATTTATTCTGTCAAAGTGAAAAGTAATTTGATAAATTTCTTCATATTAAGGTATTAGAAAATTAATTATCTGCTGATTTCATGAGTGTTTGCATTTTAAAGGAAAATTACAGAGAAAGAACAACGCCTGACCATCATAAATTACTCATTAATTATGGAATTTCAGACATCTGTGAGAAGATATTTAAAAGTGACGAGAGAGCTAGAAAGTACTCTCAAATCACAGAAAGAGCAAGATGATCTTGTCTATCTATTTTTCAGGATGGTCAGGAGATGGAGACAAATCATATATTTGAAGATAAGTATATTCTCTGGAAGATACCTTAAAAGTAGTTTGGTATGCAGTGGATGCTATTATTTATTAAATAAATATATGATCATACAATTTTTTTTATGTCCAGTAAGAATCTGAAGAATATATACTATGGAGAAATTAGAGTGAAGCAGTTATCTCTGACTCCCCTGCTGTGATCCCAAAGCCTTTGGTTTAATTTGGCAGAAAAGTGGTGCCCATCAAATATTTCATTTGTTTCTGGACATTATCCAGCCCCCTTGAAGGAGGCAGGACTATATGAATAGTTCTGGCCACTGAAATGAGAGCAGAAATGATGTGTATCACTTCTAAGCTGAGACAGTAAAAATTTCATGCATGATTTTGCTAAGTCTCTGTTCTATGGCTGAAAAGGTTGTCAGTTCCAGATATTACAACTATGATATGATGGAATGTCCACCAGCCAGGGTCTCTGAATGTAAGTCACTAAGATTTTGAGGTTATTTGTAATTGCAGCACAGCCTGGCTGTGCTGTGATCCAGGCCAATAGAGTTATATATCCTCATATGGCATTTACCATATTAGCTCATTGCTACTTTGTTACATATCTGCTACCCCATTTTAACTGGTTACTCTGTATTTATTTTTGTAGCTTCGTTCTAAAACAAAACATAGTTGGAAAAACCGTAATGATATGAGAGTATTTTTTCAAAAGTTAAAAATTAGATTACAGCTTTAAGACAGTTGCATGGGATGGCAATATTAGTATAATCCAATTCAATGCATCTTCTGAGCAATAAAAGTCTATGGTATGCTCTGTGCTGTCGATGCAGATGTTAGTTGGTAATATTATTAATGAACATAAATAAGATGCTATTAATAATTTTATTTATTTTTTGTTTACTGTTGTTCAAGCACAGTTGTCTCCATTTTCCCATCACCACTTTCCCCCACCCCACCACCTCTACCTCTCACCCCCCATCCTACTGCCCTTTGGCTTTGTCCATGGGTCCTTTATACGTGTTCCTTGAAAACCCTTCCCTTTCTATTAATTATTTTAATTACTTTGGTAAATATGAGATAATAGAAAATATGTATCAGCCTCTGTCCCTTGTTCCTGGAACAGGGCTCCTAAAATCCTTGACATTCTTAAGTGATGAGGGCACTGGGAGCATCTTTTGTTCTAATGAGATGACTCTGGATCACCCCACGATGATCCCTGGATGGGCACTGGTTACCAGAAAGATCAAACTTTGAATCTTTAGCCCTGTTACTCATCCTCCAGAAAGGGATGAGGGGATAAAAATGGAATTAATGATTGACCACACTTACATGAGGAAGCCTCCATAAAATCCCAACAGCACAGTTTGGCAAACACATCCACACTGGGAGGGTGGCGCCTGCCAACTCTGTGGGGACAGAAGCCCCAGTGCCCAGTACCTTCCCAGACCTCACCCTGTGTATCTCTTCATCTGTGTCCATTATCATATCCTTTAATAAACTGGAAAATGTAAGAAGTATTTCCCTGAATCTTATGAGCCAATCTAGCAAATTAATTGAACCTAAGAAGGAGGTCATTGGAAACTTCCATCTATCACTCATTGATCAGAGGCACAGGTGATAACCCAGACTTGTGACTGGCATCTAATGTGTGTGTGGAGACGAGAGGGAATCTTATGGGACTGAACCCCTAACCTTTGAGATCTGATACTATCTTCAAATAGATAGTATCAGAATTGAGTTAAATTGTAGGGCACCCAGCTGTTGTTGCATAGAGCAGTAATAATTTACTATATAATAATTCTACATACAATAATTTGTATGTAGGAACTGAGGCTACAATATATTGACATGTGCATTGTCACACAGTGAAAACTGGTAAAGCAAATGCTAAGCTACTCTGGTAAAAAAAGTTTTATGAGACATTTTCTTTGATGTATATAAATGAGCTCAAGTTAAGGTTTTTTTTCCTACTTTAATAAGAAGACTTTTTATATCAACCATCTCTCAACATCTATTGTGATAAATCTATAAAGTACAAACCTATAATATAAAACACCTATCCAGTCTTAATCATATTTCTAAGAATTTTCAATTAACCTTCAAATAATGAGGATCTGATAACATTACCATTATTATGTTTTTAATGTTGCTCAAAAATATGACATTCCATGTAAAGTAGAAAACCCATTCTCTCTTTCAAGGAAAACAAAAAAAGAAGGAAAGGAAAGGAGGGGAAGGAAGGAAAGGGAAAGAAAGAAGGAAGAAAAATGGATTTTTTCTTTTTGTGAATAAGATACAAGACATTCAATACCTCTAGTCAACCATGTCATAACATGGAGATTAATTTAGCTGAAATTTTAGTTCACATTTTGCAGATACATTCCAACTCCATTTTTAATTACTAATATTGGAACAACTTCAGTTTAGCACTACTTGCTAATTTTATCCAAGTAACATGTATACCCTCAAAATATGACCAAATATATTAAGGTAGACCTAATTCCAATCCCAAAATGACTAGAGTATTGCTTAAGTCCATCTGTAGACCATCTGATAAAAGTTGTTTTTTTTAAACTTAGTCCATAATTCTTTATCTCCTTTCTCAATGGTAGTAGTACAACAGCAGATAACTGTTTTAAGATCATCTTAGGAATGCTTCTTTTTTCCTATTAAAAGAATAGGTGCTATTTTTTTATACTGTTTCTATGGGTCTAGCCTCTCATTTATTTGTTAAAAAAATAAACAGAGATGCCAGTGAATTCACTGATAAATTCTCTTCAGGGCCCATATTTTTCAAGTTGAAAATTCTATATATAACCATTTTTTCTGAGTACTTCAGCACCTTGCCCTTTAAAATCAATAAGCCATATTGACAACATTTTAATTATCCTGTGAATGTACACACCTGTTTTGATTTTCCTATTTTTCCTGTAGAGAAAAAATTAGCCAAGTGGTTTAGTAGTTTGATTTGCTCCATTCTCTTTGAACTTGAGTTTTCTCTTCTAAGACAGAACAGTCTTATTTACTGATTCATTTGCAAAAAGAATTTTTTTAAATAAAAGAGTGAAATAAAATATTCAGCTCTGTTAATAATTATACAAAGATTTAAAAGACTATATAATTGGCTTATAATTTTTTTTTAATTTTAAGCAAACTCACTAAGGTACATTGAAAAAGTAATTTTATAATTATACTCATGCAGAAATATAGTGATGATTAAATTTATCTAAATGTGTCTGACTCTCAATGCTTCCTTATGTAAATAATAAAACCGCCACTTTAATTTTTAAAGATTTTATTTATTTATTTTTTAGAGAAAGGGGAAGGGAGGGAGAAAGAGAGAGAGAGAAATATCAACGTGTGTTTGACTCTCAAACATCCCCTACTGGGGACCTGGCCCACAACCGAGGTATATTCCCTGACTGGGAATCAAACCCCATGACTCTTTGTTTATAGGTTGGCACTCAATCCACTGAGCCATACCAGCCAGGGTTAAAACCACCACTTTTATGAACTTCCAAGCAATGTTTATCCATTCAAAGTTATAAGAAGTCAAGTTTTAACTGCCCTACAATTTCAACGAGGCTATAATTTATGTGAAAAGACCCAAGGGATTCTGCCCAAATTAACTCACTCTTGGGTATTTACACTCTCATTTTTTCTCATAGTTTTATTTTCCTTATGTAATTGAGATGTAATAAATGCAGTACATATTGTAAAAGAAAAGCAGGTGAATAAATACCTCCAAATTCAACTACAGAAGGCTTCCTTTCATCTCAGGCTACTGGTAAAGAAATAGATTAGATCCACATTTTCCGAATTCTTTCTGTCTAAACTGATAAAACTTAGAAAGAATGTGGCATACCCAATCACAGAATATTAGTTCAGGAAAAGGAATATAAATGTAAAGGAATAACAAGTGTCAAGTAAAAACATACACACGTTCTTCAAAAGATAATGGCAAAATGAAAGAGGAAGGTAGGTGAGATAGTCCCAGTTCTGGGGTTCTAAATTGTTCATGATGTTTTAAATTTCAAAACATCATGAGTAATTTAACAAACATTTAGGGCATACAAAAGAATGGAGCCATGATAGCCAACAGACGACATAAGATCCTCAAACTTAGTTTTCAGAATTTTTTTGATTATTTTTAATCTTTATTTTATTTTATTTTATTTTTTAACATTACCTTTTAGTTCCCCTTATACTCTCCTCCCTCCAGCAATCACCACATCAAAATTTTAGAAATGGTTTTCCACCCTCACTTTAGACAAAACTGATTTCCAAAATATGGAGGCTGAAAAAGAATAAGAAATAAAGAACATAGAAGCACTTACTACTGATCGGATGTTATTTTCTTTCACCAGCTTCAGAGAGGATTTATAGCAATTTGCAAGGTCTTCCTTGTGGGAACCATTAATATGGCCTCTTGCTATTGGCCCTACTGTATGGATGACATCTGTAAATGCAAAAGGAAGAAAAATAGGATAAGCAAGGTATTTTTTACTTTTCACGTAATTGGTGCTTTATTTATTTTAGGTATTTGTGTTGGAGCATGGAGACAAGCAAGCTAAGAAATACTGGTGATGCAAATGCTTCTCTGGTAAAAGATTTTAGATAGTACAACTTCCTAAGGTAGACACTTTCCCAGAGAGGTGGTAATTGTGAAAAAGAATCCCCTACCAATGCATTGTTTCATTATTATCGGCCACATCCAAGTGAGACAAATTATAATACAAGATGTGAATAATTGGCACCCTAGCAAAAGATGAAACCTTGATGGGAAACAAACTAAGAAATAATTGCCTGAAAACGAGCATTTTGGATTGACACAGGAAGGATCAACGCTACACATTACCTTACTTGTAAATAAGATGATAGTTCAGGCATTGTACACAATAGAGAAGGGTAAGTTTCTGAAAATATATCAAGATAATTTATAATTATAAGTAATAACCCTAAAAGGAGTACTTTTAAAACACTCCTACCAATTTTAGTTCCTACTGTGATGAAGTAACCACTTGAGCTGAAGTCGGCACTATGTTAAATTTTAAAGTGCAACCTACCAATCCTTACATACACGAGGTATCCTAGGGATAATAATCCCAAATAATTACCTAGCTTCTATTTTTTACTATGAAGGGTGGGGCAAAAATAGGTTTATAGTTGTTTGTATGGAAAATAACACAATAATTAATAAATAATAAAAGAATAAACTGTGTTTTGCATACTCACAACTGTAAGCCTGCTTTTGCCACATCCTATATAAAAACTTTCAAAAAGCAATGTATACTTTTCAACCTCTTTATATTTAAAACACAAAGTTTGCTTTTTCTTTTTTTCTCATAAAGCCAGCCATTGTAGTATTATTTTAATACTTAATATACATAAACTTTTAAATTTAGGATCATAATAAAAAGGACTGTCGTAACTTTAAGTCCTTAAAGGTTATTTTAAAAATTTAACTCAAATCATTTGAAAATGACTTAAAACTCCTGCTTTCCAGTTTTATAAATTAATCTAGATTATTAGCCCATTGCATTGATGTATCAACAACTAATCAATTTTTATCAAAAAGAAAAATTCAGTCTAATAGTTTTGGAATATTGTAATGAAATGAAATTATTTTCTTTGGCTAATCAGTACCATTTGCTTTCAAAAACAATGATGAAGGAATAAGAACACATTACAAAAATGAGTCTATGGAATAGTTTTAAATTTCATATGAAATTTAAATAGAAAATAAATCCCTAAGAAAAAAATCTTTGTTGATTGCCTGCAAAATGTCAAGAGTATCATTTGATGTTTGAGAAAAATCACAAAATGTTGATTTCAACTTTTTACTCTGAAACAGTATTTAAACTCTAATCAGATAACATTAAAGATGATATCTTGTGATTAAAATAGGCAGAAATGTCAATAGTGAGTTCACAAAGATGTTATTTCACAAGCAAACCTGGCTTTAAAGTGAGAACTGCTACAAGAAAAGGAAACATAAAGGAAAATTAGATTGTATTTCTAAAAATAAAAAGCACACAGTGATATTTTTTGTAATAATAGTAAAAAGAGTTGAATATAGTAAAAGAATGCAAGTCCTGTATCCTATGTAGTGACTTTTCTATGAATGTTTTATGTTAGTTTCTGTTTTTAAATGAATGCTACACTACATTAATAAGAAAGATTATACTTAGCTTTATCTTATTTTCTCTTTTGTGGCTACTTGATGTCTGTGCCCAGCTACTATAATTCTATAGGGCAGCATTTCCCAAAGTGGGTTCAATGAGATATGGGTGTTAAGTCAATTACATTTGGAAATCACTGAATGAAATTAAGTCAAGCAGTGACTGAAGGGCAGGGCCTCTCTGGGCATTCAGCTACAGCACACCGTCCGCCTCTGCTGCGGGGGCTCAGAGTGCTCTGTTTCTGAAACACAGTTGACTACTGAAACCTGTTTTACAGAGTGCCTCATCGGACTAAGTTTCCACAAGTTAACTTTTGGAAACCATTCTAGGGAGATTTGGCACCTTATTGCATTGAAGGTGGAGTGCATGCTTTTTTTTTTTTTTTTCAGTTCTTCCCCATTGCTTCTTCTGTACATCAGACACTCAGTGTAAAAGGAACATGGGATTACGACCTTGGTTTCCTTATTTTACAGATGGAGAAGGCCAAGAATAAGTGTCTCTTATCTGGGGTCATAAAGACATATCTAGAGCCAAGTAATAGCAGGGCTTATGGGCATGAATGGGGAAGAAAACAGGGGAGTTCATAAGATCAGGAAATAGTGACATCGTAAACTTTTTCCTTGCCTTTTTCTTTAGCCATTATTGTCCACAAAATGTAAATAAAATTTATGAAAAATCAGTCCTTGAATTTCTTTAATTCTCTACTTCATTTAAAAGTCTGAGAAGAAATAGCCAATAAACGAGCCTCCCCAACTGCAAAATACAATCTCTACATTTTGTGCTGTATATTAAATTTACAACATCTGGGATCAAATGTTATTATTGACCAATGTGATGACCTCCACAAAGCTGGAGGCGAATCAATGTGAGGCTTGGAAGGAAAATTTTAAAAAATTATTTTAATAGTTTATAATATTTATGAGTAACTCTTCCATACCAAGAGTTTCCTTTTTACTTTTTTTTCCTGTTATAAAATTCAGTCAGGAGTCCTGCTTTCTAATTCCAGCTCCAGTTCTGACTCATCAAATTCCTTAGATAAAACCATTATTTTATTGGTCCCTGTCTTGGTCTTCTTATCTGTAAAACAAATCAGCTGCTTAGATGATCTCTGTTTTCTCTTCTGTGCTGTGTGGTATCATTAATATTTAACGTTGTGATGGAGACAAATGCAGTACAGAATGATGCCTGGGCAGTTGAAGGAAACTTAAACATGGTGAAGTGGCTCATGAGCCTTGTGATTATAAAGATTCATTTTAATACCAAAATGATTATAGACTACTCTTTCACAGTAATAGTTTCAAAATCCATTGATTGAGAACAAGTTAGAGACAAACAACTATTATAACTTCAATGGTGCTTTGTGATCATTTATATTTTGTTATTAAACACAATAGTGTTTTCATATAAATTTGTGGGTCTCATGGTATAAATACAATAATGTAAACATAAGTGTTTACTTTGATGGCTGGTGCATGCAGAGGCTCAAGAAATAGTAATTATCACCACCGGAAGCAGCAGTAGCATCCAAGGCATCTTGAAGATGCAAACAGGGATGACAGAGGAGACTTCAATGTTTGCTTGTTATACTTTTGTCATCTCTGCTCTGGTGTGGAAAGAACACTAGACTTTAAGAACTAATATCTAATTATAAGTCAGAAGTCCCAGACCTGTCATTAACCAGCTGTGTGACCTTGGGTAAGTCACTCTCCTCTTTGCACTTCCATCTTCAAAGCTAAAAGAAGGAATTGAATAAGAGAACCTCTAAGATTCTTTGCTGTTTTTCAATGCAATTCCTTTTCAGCATGCTTATTGAGAATTGATCCGTGCATTCTAAATAGTCTAATTTATTCTTGTCCAGATAAAGGAACATCAGTCATGGATGAATGGACAAAGCAAACATGTTATATACAAATAGTGGAATATTTATTCAGCCATACAAAAGAAGGAAATCTGCCATTCCAATAACATGGATGGACCTTGAGACAGTATGCTAAGTGCAGTAAGTCAGACACATTTAGACAAATATTGTATGATTTCAGTTATATATGGGACTTAAAACAACAGTAACAACAAAAAACTAGCTCATAGATACAGAGAACAGATTGGTTGTTGCCAGAGGCGGGAATTGGTGGTTAGGTGGCAGAATTGATGAAAGTGATCAAAAGGTACAAACTTCCAGTTACAAAATAAGTAAGTCCCGAGAATGTAATATATACCATGGTACAGTTAATAATACTGTATTGCATATTTGAAAGTTCCCAGGAGAGTAAATTTTAAAAGCTCTCATCACAAGAAAAAAAGTCCAGTCCTGGTATTGTGTTCTCAGACCTATTTTCTTGATAAATAAAAAATCAGAGCTACAGAAAAATTAGACTGTGAGATTAATACATTTATTAATTATAAGTACAATCTGATTTACAGATCATAGTGTAATTGTAGCTCCCGAATGGAATTGCCTGGCCCAAGACTAGTTTCATTGCTTCTTCTGTCTTAAAATGTGGCAGGAATGTGTGGTCAAATGAAAGAGCAGGGAAGGCTGTTCTAGAATCAGTATCATATCTCTCTGTGAGCAATAAAAATAATGCTATTCCCATAATGCTATGCCCAGCTCCACATTCAAGAAAGGAAAAATAGCCTACATGAGTTTGAATCTCTTTCTTACACAACTGAGGAAAGTAGAGAAAACAGAAATGAAATTTGTACCTTTAATCAACATTTCAAATGCAGCCCTTTGAAGAGATATGGAAAATGAGATGGCAGGCCCTTTTGTGCTTTATCAGATTAAAGTGTGGCAAGACAAATGGAACCTGTTTTTGCTCATCTGCTTTTGAAATCTATCAGTCTATGAATCAGCTCTTTTGTTCTGAAGCTATAACCATCACTGCGCAATCCCCCACCTGATTTTACTTTGGGAAATTAGTCTGAACTATACAGAAAAGGAGGGTAGGATAGAAGCTTTTTTAAAGAGGGTTGGAGGAAGAACCTGCTTTCATTTCCAAAAGTGTAAATTGAAAAATATGTGATTGGAATACCAAATAGATATTAAAAGCACTAAAATTATTTACAAAGATTCAATCAGAATTACCCTTGCCAAAACAAATTCAGCAAAACATTCTGCAAACATATATTAGCGTAATGCATTTTAGAACAAGTGAGAGAGCACATATGTAGGTCGCTCTCATAGTTTTTGATTTGAGAAGCACCTGTGCTACATTCAAACTGTTAATGAACAGTCAGACCAAGTGTAGAATCAATTACACATTGCTTTCATTCGCTCACTCTTATATTCATAAGCATAATCGGTCCATCTAACAGACTGCATAATGATGCAGTGCCCTGTCAATCATATTCAAATTGCATGAATTTTAAGGAGAAAACCGATGCATGGAATTAAATTGATTTTCTTTTCTAAAGATACAACCACAAATCCAAGCACTAAAGGTATTATTTGTAAATCTTATTGGCCAATTTATATGATAAGCACCACCAATCTATGACCTGAAACAGAATACTCGAAGTTCAGTTAATGGAAAATTGAATTACCACCTGATAGCATTGCAAAATAAATGCTGCCTCTTCTCTCCATATCGGTCAATGTTTTAATATACACATTTTCAAAACTTGTTTGTATTATATTTCAAGAAACAATCAATTGTCCATAATATGTTACTTTTCAATCTGCAGTAGACTTCAGTTAGAATATATTTCAAATATTGTCCTGCAAGATGCTTCTAAGTTTGGATTATTCTCTCATACATTCCTTCAGGGGCATGATGGATTTCTTTCCATACCCAGAAAGACTACAGTCACCCAACTCTTTGTATGAGTTTTGGATACAATGTTATTTTCTAGTCCATTTTCCTTTGAGTCCCTGAGTTGATCTGGTTTTCGCTTTTTTTTTTTTTTCTCACTGTTCTTGGTTACAGAAAGCTTTGGTTTACCTCTCTTAGCCTTCTTGATGCTATGGTTATTCAAACAAGATGTCTATGTCTAAGACTAAATACACAGTAGTAAATAATATTTGCATTTTGCAGCTGATAAAGGCACACAGAATACACTACTAAATCTTTGGGGAATATACTCAGCTCAATTTGAGGTTTGATCCCATTTTTACATGAGAATGTGATAATGTCACCACATCTTTGGACAACATGTACTGATAGTATGTTTCATGCTTTATTGGCTTCAAAGTTGTGAGGTTTTAAGCTTAAGTTGTGAGAGTTAAGTTACCAAATATTATTCAAACATGAAATGTTACCTTCAAAAATGTTACCTTCTATATTTCTAAAAGAAAGGAAGGGGTAAAGCTCATCTTTAATTGTTTATTAGCTCTGCTTCTTCTGCCAAAGATCTATTTAAGGTCAATACTTTTGACGGGACTGTGTCCGGTTGAGCTGAGCCCTCCACATAAGGACCCATTTTCAATAACACAGATTGAAATTTGTGTAAAGGGGATATCCTGTGGTCAACCATTTATAGAATCTTTGAAATTCCACAGGGTATTGGGAGTATCTGCATTACAATGGTGTTATTTCCAACAGAGAGGGGTCTCAGAGAGACTGTGGGAAGCTGAAACTATCTGCAAAGCTCCAACATTTCACATCATTTTAGAATGAACCCAAAGAGAACACATCCAGAAGGAAGTGAGTCAAATACATGGCATTTCCAATGTTTCAATAGCAGGGCTGAGAGGAGGTGGAGGTCTTGATAGACAATATGACTTTTTCAAAGAAGATAATAATAAGGTCTTTGTTATAGTTCAAGGGGTGGCAGCAATTTGCAGCCTTTTCAGAGAGATGCAAAACCAGTACTTAATTAAGACACAAGGGAAAAGTAGGCTTTAAAATCCTATATAGTGGGTAAAAATAAATGAATGTTAGTTCCCACTTCAATGGTAATTCCACAAATGCAGAATCTAGGCTAGGACTGAAGTGTGGAGAGGGGTCCATGTCAAAGAATGCAGGCTGATGCTGAGGTCCCATGTACTTGTTTGCCACCAGCCTTCCTTTATAGCAATGGTAACAGCGGTCCTCAAACTTTTTGGAGCCAGGGACTTGATTCGTGGAAGTCAATTTTTCGGTGAATGGGGTGGTGGAGGGAAAGGTTTCAGGATGATTCAAGTGCGTTACATTCACGCTCACCTCCTGCTATGCAGGTCAGCTCCTAACAGGCCTGGGCTAGTACTTGCCCTTCTCCTGGAGGTGGGGGACCCCTGTTTTATAGTTCCCTTGTCACCTTAAGTCTGGACAAGAAAGACTTCTGCAATCACTCACTCAGTTATGAATTCTATCCTTCATTCAATGAATATTTATTGAGCGTCCATTGTATGCCATGCACATAGGGCAATTGCTCCATTCACTCACGAAACAGGCCTTGTGCTTCTCTGACACCAGTCCTTTCCTGGTGTCAAGACTCCCTCTATGTTTGCTTCTCAAAGTTTTTCTCATTCCATGAAACCCAAAGAGAATTTGCCTTTTCTTAAAGATACAACCCCAGAGCCCCAGTATATAAGTTAAGTTTGAACTCATTGATCTTCTTTCAGTGTCCAACATCACTTATGTGTGACCATTTACGTAACTATTAACATCAACGCTTCTGGAACAACCAAGAAAGATTCTGCTAGCTAGAGATCTCCAACAATACAGCCTTCTACCTGAGGAGTCCCGGTTTTTCTTGTCATTGGAGGGAATCAAATATGACTATAAATGCTCCAAGATTCTTTCTAGTTCTGTGTTTCCTCTCTTCACGTAGAGACTCTGTACTTCTGCTACAGAGAACATGACAAATCCACATATGAGTCACCCACCAAGCCCAGAACTCTACAGGAACAGTTGTTTAATGGGTAATTTGTGGGCAATTAAATAAAAGTTGCCCCAATATTATGCATCTAATCAGAGATGATATACTGGATTAGAGAAAACAATGAGGTGAATGGACAGTCTAGACTGGACAAGCAATGGAATATAGTTATACTGGCTAAGATCATTCAACATACATTTGTAGTAGAACTGAAAATCTGTTTAAAGATCTCCTAGTAGCATCCTAGCTGGTGTGGCTCAGGGGATTGAGCACTGGCCTGTCAACCAAAGGGTCATGGGTTCGGTTCCCAGTCAGGGCACATGCCTGGATTGCCGGCCAGGTCCCCAGTAGGGCGCACTCGAGAGGCAACCACACATTGGTGTTTCTCTCCCTTTCTTTCTCCCTCCCATCCTCTCTCTGTAAAAATAAATAAACAAATAAAATCTTTTTAAAAAATTAAAAAAAGATTCCTAAAAGCTGCACTATAGATGATTTGATAAACAAGACTGTAACAACATCACGGTCTTTGACAAAAGCTAAGAGATCCTTTCCAAAGATTTCTAAAAGAAAAAAAAAAGTATGGTGATTCCCCTTCCTTTTTTAGGTAAGAGGTAATAAATGAATCTTAAAAATGTGTTGTTTCCCTTATCTGCATGTAACTCACTTTAGAATAAATTTGCTTTGTTCTAGAGATTGGTTTTGGCTCTCAAATCACAAAATGGGAAATGACAGATTCTCTATATATCTTCTTGAAAAATTAATGGGGTCACTGTTCACATTTCTTTAAAAAGTGACATTTGGGTATAATGACCCTGCCTCTCCATCAAAATAAACCAGGTTTAATTTCTCTCTGAGACTGATGTATTCATAGAACAGCTTGGGACTACTGCTAGTTCACAAGCTTATACCTGCACTCCCATCTGGGTTTGGCTCCTGTGGACACATTCACATTAGGTTTTACACCTAATCTTCTAAAGAAACACATATTTTAAAAATACAAATAAGAAGGGCAGATTATTTTAAGAAATAGATGAACACAGATTCTAAAAGAAAGAATTGTGAAAATTTATATTCTGTGAAGTTGTATTTTTATAAATTTACACAAATTAAACAACATGAACAAGAGGGGAGGGGGGTAAGAATGACAAAATGCTTTAAAAAAAATAGGGACAATTTCACTAAATATTTCCACAATAAGAGTTTGCTATAGCATGACATGAACAGGTTGGCTTATGTTGCTGGACCCCAGAAATCAGTCTACATTCCCACTTACCTCTTGAAAATGATTAATTCCTTGTGCACAGTAAGAGCTGTTTTCAATTTTTTTGGTTTCAGGACATCTTTATACCCTTAAAAATAACTGAGAAACCAAAGAGCTGTTTTGGTGGGTCATTTCTATCACACATGAAAACAAAAGCACACATACCATTAACCATCAGGAAAATGACTTTACCACATGTCATGTAGCCACTGGAAAACTGTATTGTATACTCAAGAGAGAGAGGAAGAGAAAAGCAAATAACCCCTGCATATTATTATGAACATGGCATTGACCTCACCAACCCCCTGAAAGAGAGTTCCCCAGGCTGCAATTTGAGAACTGTTACATTATAGCCTCTTGCTGTGCACATCTAGTAGTTAAATATAAATATTTACTTTTCTAATGTAAAATGGACACCATTAACTACTTTATCTGATCCTTAAGGTTGAAAAAACAGTGATCTCCTTCAACTGTATAGGGAAAACCAGGTGTACTGGACTTCTCAAGAAATGGTTTTTCTCCACCTCGACTTTTAGGTGCCATAAGGCATCGTTAAAAGAGTAATCTTAAATAAATGAAATCTTTGTCTAATGCGCAACCTTTAGAATTCAAACTAATTTTTCTTTCCTCTTCTCTGAGATGGTGATCAGATAATTTCTTCTCACCAAGCTCTTGAGAATGGAAGGGGCTTCTTAAACAGCTTGCAAGATCTCAAAAAAGAAAGTCTAAGAACTCGAGGAAGAAAGCTTAAGATATCTGCTATTAGAGAAATTGATTCTAGTAGAGAAGAAAATTGTGGGAACAGCTTTCTTAGTTCAATGAGACATCACAGGATAAAACAAAGAGGTACTCTTCAAGGTTGGTGAGTTCCCGAGACAAATCGTGACAGTTATTTCCTCATGCTTCTCTCTTTACAGAATGAGTTAGGAGCAACTAAAGCCACTAAAGGACTGGTTAGCAGAAATACAAAGGGAGGGAGATAATTTAAGAAATGTAAAGGTAAACTGGCCAATTTTGATGATAGTTCTAAGGTAGGTGGGAGGAGAAGAAAGGGTCAAAATTCATTTATTACAACTTCTTTCTGGGTGACTGAGGGGATAATGGAAATAGGGACATTAGAAGAATAATTGAGGTCTAAATTATTATAGTGCTTCTTAAGTCTTGTGAAAATCTATCATGAATATAACAATAAAATGAAGAAGAGAGCCAAGAATAAGAGAAGAATTAGTAAAAGAAAAAAAAGTTACACAAAGATAACTAATTTTCCTGTACCAAAGTAGCCTTTAAAAAAATTTTTTTCTTCTTCCATGCCTATTTGGGTCCTGGCATAGAATCACTGAAGGGAAGAGAATATATCACTGAGCCTCTCAAACATAATTCATTGTGAGACTAAGATTCAAAGAGATCACCATGTCCGTTTACAAGATCACTTAGTGGAACCATTAATGTATATCCACTCAGATAAAACCAAGAGATCATTTTATAGTAATTCAGATATTAAAAGTGAAATATTTGCATGGAAGTTTTCACAATTAAGTAATAAATATCAGATTTAAAAAAATCCTGTAAATAAATAAGTGACATCTGTGGAATGATTCTTTAATAATATACTATTGTATAGGCTGATTCATAAAAAATTCCCATTTCTACTCAGAAATGGTCCTGTGGCTGAGATGATATGATAAGATAGATGAAGAGGCACAATGATGAGAGAAATAAGTAAAGGAATGGGCAGATCTGGTCTGAGTAGGAAAATAATTATTTTATAAAGCAGTATCTGAAAATACCTAAAGTAGATGGTTACTAGAAAGTATAATTATAATTAGACAGAATATCAAGAAAATGATAAGAAAAAAAATCTAGTTTTCATATACCAGTGGAAAAACCCCACTCACCAACTGGTAAATTTAGGCAAATTACTTTTCCTCTTCTGTAAAAACAGAATAATAATATCTACTTCTCAAGTTTGTTATGGGGAATGCAATATGTATTATATGTGAAAGTATAAAGCACAGTAACTGGCATGTAGTAGGTGATGAGTTCTGACTTGATTACCATTAGTATTTATACATAATTATATTCACAGTAATAAATGTGATAACAAGCTCTTCCATATTCAGTTGTATTTCATCATTACACTTTCAAAATTCACAACTATATATATTAACCAATTATGTCAGGATTTATATTTTATTGGCTTCTTTGCTTCCACTACTTTTTGGATCCCTGGTCTTTGCTTCCCTAACCTCATTTATTTATTTAATTTAAGTTTTTCTCCCAGTATAGCCTTGAGTAATTCTTTCAGAGATAGTCTATAGCTGGAAATTTGCTAAGTCACTGGATTTTCAAATCCTTTGTTCTCATTTCTGAATGTTAGTTTTCCAGCATATGTGGATCTAGGTTCATATTATTTTTTCTCTCAAAATTCTGAAGATTTTTACTTTATTCACTTCATGAGAAAAAACCAGTTGATTTTTATACCTGCACAAGTAAGCTGGATTTCTTTTTCTCCCCAGAATTTTTCAGAGCTTTCTATTTATCTTTGGAATTTGAAATTCTAAGTTCTTTCAGGGCCAAAGTTTTTTGTCCCTCTTTTAGTTATGAAGTTTTTACTGCTCCTTCATTTCCCTATTCTTTTTTAGACTCCTAATAGGCGGGTTTTATATTTCTGGGAGTAGATCTCAATTGTCTTTACTTTCTCTCAAATATTGTATATGCTGTACATTCTAGAGTCTTTCCCTGACTTATTCCCTGGATCATTAAGTTTGTTTTCAGCTATCCTTTTCACATACATCCCTTCATTTGAAACTTTTGTTCATGTTTTAACTTCCAAGAATGTTTAACTCCTTTCCTCTCATTTGAATATCTTTTTCTAACTTCTTCATGTGGCATATATAATTCTCTCTTCTATCAATCATTCTTACTAGATATAAATTATTTTTTCTACACAGAACTTTGTAATAGCTATTTGTCAGTTGATTTGAATTCATTTAATATATACCGTTATACGTTTGTCATGATACTTCTATAGCTCTATAAAATTATATAAGCAGAATATGATTTTCAATAATGATTTTCAATACTTTCAAGACAACAGCTTAATTTTGGATTACATTTATAAAACTCATCACGAGAAGGATAATTTTAAATACTGGAAAAACTTTTTGAGAATACTTCAGGTTATTTGAGATAAAATACGGGTATAAAAACTGTAGTACCCGGCTGATATAGCTCAGTGTATCGAGTGTCGGCCTACAAATCAAAGGGACGCTGGTTTGATTCCCCAGTCAGGGCTCATGCTGGGGTTGCAGGCTAGGTCCCCAGTAGAGAGTGTGCAAGAGACAACCACACATTGATGTTTATCTTCCTCTCTTTGTCTCTCCCATCCCCTCTGTCTAAAAATAAAAATAAAATCTTAAAAATAAAACCAACTGCAGTTCTAAATACTGATGTTAAAACTGCAAGTAAGCTTTTTAAAAATGTAAATTTTCATCATATTTTTTCCTAATTCAAATAATCAATTCCTTGTCTGGGTATCTACAATAAGAAAAAAATTAGTAATGTAATTGCTGATTGAATTACACAGGTATTTTAACAAGGATTGTATTCCTCATGCAGCTAATAACGGAATTATGATTATTTCTAAGATTGTCACTTTTTTAATGTTAAAAGGTATGATTCTATTTTTTAACCTGAAAAACAACATATGATACCAAGTTGAAAATAACACACAAAAACACATAGAAAAATAAAGAATAAAAAGAATATATTCAGTATTTTCATGACCTGAAACATATCTATCCTCAATATTTTATCCATTTCATAGTGCTTTTTTCAGAACTGTTGATAACATTGCTTCAAGCCAGGTCAATTTTAGACATTTTTATAAATAGCATGTACTTCCAATAAAAATGGATTACATGTTTTCCAGAAGATAGTTAAAATATGAAGAGTTGTTTTTATTTATTTTATTATTATTTTTTTAACAAGAAAGCTGCTTCACTTTCATTACAAACAGCAATACAGATGCAGTATGACTGCTGTAAAGTAAACAGCTATATTTACGCACAGGTCCTCATCCTGTTGGTAGTTGCAGGTTCAGAGTCAGGCTTAATCTCATGTGCCCTCCCTGCATTAAATATATGTTGTACAACTTCTTTTCCCTAATGGCATTAACTAAAAGTTTTCTCTACTCTCTACCCACAATTAGGAACCTGCTAGTAGCTCCTCTACTTCAAGAGGAAAAATAAAAACATGAGTTATTAAAGTAAGAGAATTGAGTCAATTTTATGAGTATAATAGTTTTGTCCAGAAAACCATTAATATAACATCTACTCTAAAAGTAGATACAGGGAGGAGGATCAAGATGGCAGAGGAGAGAATGGAAGTCACACTGATCTCCTAGGACCAATCTGGAATTACAACTAAATTGTGGAGAAATCACCCAGAACAAACAACTGAACAATAGCGAGAGAGAATCCTTATAATCTCCGACAGACAGAAGAATCAGTTCAGCACAACCTGACTGGTAAGGAGTGTGGCAGAGAAGTGAGAAGGCTGGCTGGGCACCCCCAGGTGGCAGCGCCAGAGGGATATTTAAACAGCTAGTTGGATCTCCCTGAGAGGAGTGGGGTCTAAACCAGAAGTGGGGATCCCCAGCCTAAAGCACCAGAGCTCAAAAAGTACACAGATAACAGTCAGGTACGAAAAGCAGCAGGGCTGCTCTCTGCCAGAGACAGGTGGCTGGAGAATGAAAGAGCTGTTTAAAGGGCCAACACATAAATTGTCATCTGCAGCCACTTACCCTGGGTCTGGCAAAGGTCAGGGCAGAGTGAGCTAGAGATGCCTCAGGAGAGACTGGGGACAGAGGCTTTGGGGAGAGAACTGAGAAAGTAGCCACTGGGATCCCAGTGCTGAGTCATCTCCCACGCAGCAGCAGCCATCTTGATCAGGCCGACCACTCCCCTGAGGGGCAGCCTGAGAGGAAACAATAGCCCCGCCCCCAGGAGGGACTCTGCCCCAACCTATGGTACTTAAGCCTGACTGCTGAGCACAGAGTATCCAGATTAACAACTGAAGGAGACAGTCACTGACAGTAGATCCATGGAAGTCTCAAACAGACTGCCTAAGATCAGATGGGGTCAACATCTGACATCACCAGAGGAGGACCCAGAAAGAAAAAAACAGTGGTAAATACTAGAGCCTGCCAAGATGAAATCGAAATCCTCTGTGGTCTCTCCATGATTTGTGGTATTTTCTTCATTATACAGCTTTTTAACATTCATTTCTTGTCCATCGAGTTTGTGCATATTAAGTCATTAGATTTTATACTATAGTTTATTTCTCTCCTTTCTATAATAGTCTTAGTCTCTTTACAGCCATATTAACACTGGTTCATTTGCTCTTGATAGTGGGCTTGTAGGGGGCAGTTATTTCCGTGGTCATGGGTTTGTTTCCTGGGTTTTGTGGTTTTCCTCCAGCAGCCAAATAATGGGAAGACAAAGAAACAACCCCCAATCAAAAGGAAAGGCGGAATCCCCAGAAAGACTACTGAATGAAATAGAGACAAGTAAACTATCAGATATTGAGTTCTAAACAATGGTTATAAGGAAGCTTGATGAACTCAGTGAGCTCAGTGAGAATTACAAAAAACTACAGGGAAACTATAAGGAACTTACTGCAAACTATATCAGCATGAAAAAGGACATAGAAACTACCAACAAAAACCAAGAAGAAATGGAGAATATCATTTTGAACTGAAGAACACAGTAGTAGGAATCAAAAGAAGGTTAGATGAAGCAGAGGATCAAATCAGCCAGCTGGATGACATGGTAGAAAAATACTCAGAGAAAGAGCAAAAATGAAAAAAAGGCTCAAAAGCAAAGATGAGGGGTTAAGGGAAATGCAGGACAACATGAAACATAATAATGTCTGTATAATAGGGATACCAGAAGGAGAAGAAGAAAACCTGTTTGAAAAAGTAATGATGGAAAACTTCCTTAATTTGAGGAAAGAAAAAGTCACACAACTCCAGGAACCACAGAAGATTGCAATCAGGAGGAGCCCAAAGAGACCTACTCCAAGACACATCATAATTAACATGGCAGATGTCAAAAACAAAGAGAAAATCTTAAAAGCAGCAAGGGAAAAACAGAAAGTAACATACAAAAGAGCCCCGATAAGGCTAGCAGCTGACTTCTCCACGGAAACCCTACAAGCCAGAAGGGAATGGCAAGAAGTATTCCAAGTAATGAAAAGCAAAGGCCTGCAACCAAGACTACGCTACGCAGCAAGTCTCTCAATTAAAGTGGAAGATGAAATAAGGAATTTCTCAGACAAAAGAAGGCTGAAAAAACACACCTCTACCAAACCAGCATTGCAAGATATGCTAAAGGGATCGCTTTAAGAAGATGAAGAAAAAGAGTGAGAGAGAGAGAGGATCACAGATGCAAAGGGAAAAAAATGAATAAGTACCTATCAATAATAACTTTAAATGTAAATGGATTAAACATTCCAATTAAAAGACATACAGTAGCTGAATGGATAAGAAGACATGGCCCACACTTATGCTGCCTACAAGAGACCAACATCAGAACAAAAGACCTACACAGACTGAAAAAAAAGGGTGGAAAAAATATTCCAAGCAAGTGGACAGAGAGAAAAAAGCCTTCGTAGCAAAACTTATATCAGACAAAGTAGACCTCAAAACCAAGGCCATAAAAACAAACTCAGAAGGTCAGTTCATAATACTCGAAGGAAGAATCCATCAAGGAAACATAAACATTGTAAATCTATATGCACCCAACATAGGAGCTCCAAAATATATAGGGAAAATCCTGGAGGACTTCAAGAAAGATACAGACAGCAACATTCTTATAGTAGGGGATTTGAATACCCACAGTCAACAATGGATAGATCATCCAAACAAAAAACCAGCAAAGATATCGTGGAACTGAATGACACATTGGAGTAAACAGATGTAATTGATATATATACAAGCTTTTATCCCAAGGAAGCAAAGTACCCATTCTTTTCAAATGCACATGGAACATTTTCAAAGATAGACCACATGATAGGATACAAAACAAGCCTCAAAAATTTAAGAAATTGAAATCATATCAAGCATTTTCTCAGACCACAAGGGCTTAAAACTAGAAAGCAGCCTCAAGAAAAAATCTCAAAGACATTCAAACTCTTGGAGACTGAATAGCATGCTAATACACAATGAATGGGTCAATAATGAGATCAAAGAAGAATCCAAATAGGTTTTGGAAACAAATGAAAATGAACGTACAACAGTCTAAAGCTATGGGACACAGCAATGGCAGTCCTGAGATGAAAGTTCATAGCAATACAGGCCTACCCAAAAAAGATAAAAACATTTCAAATAAAAATCTAACCCTATGTCTACAAGAACTACAGAGTAAACAAGAAAGAAAGCCCAGAGCAAGCCAAATAAAGGAAATAATCAAGATCAGAGCTGAATTGAATGACATAGAGAGTAAAAGAACAATTCAAAGGATCAATAAATCCAGGAGCTGGTTTTTTGAAAAGAGAAACAAAATTGACAAGTCTTTAAGAAGACTCATCAAGAAAGAAAGGGAGAGAACACAAATAAATATAATCAGAAATGAAAGAGGAGAAATTACAATTGGCACCACAGAAATACAAAGGATTGTAAGAAATTACTATGAATAACTACATGCCAAGAAATTTGCAAACCTGGGTAAAACGGACAAATTTCTAGAAAAATATAATCTTCCAACACCAAATGAAAAAGAAGCAGAAAGCTTGAACAGACCAATAATGGCTGGTGAAATTGAAGCAGTAATCAAAAAACTCCCCACACGCAAATGCCCTGGATGAGATAGTTTGACAGGAGAATTTTATAAAACACTGAAGGAATGCTAGCCCCTGTCCTTCTCAGACTATTCCAAAAAATCCAAGAAGAAGGAAGACCCCCAAACTCTTTTTATGAGGTCATCCTCATCCTAGTACCAAAACCAGGTAAAGATACACAAGGAAAGAAAGCTACAGGCCAATATCACTGATAAACGTAGATGCTAAAACCCTCAACAAAATATTGGTAAACCACATCCAGGAATACATTCAAAAGATCATACACCATGATTAAGTGGGATTCACCTAGGGATGCAATGATAGTACAATATTTGCAAATTAATAAATGCAATACATCATATAAACAAAAGCAAAGACAAAAAACACATGATCCTATCAACAGATGCAGAAAAAGCTTTTGATAAGGTGCAGCACCATGTATGATAAAAATATTCAGCAAAGTGGGAATAAAGGGGGCATACCTCAACATAAGAAAGACTATATATGAGAAACGTGCATCCAACATTATACTGAACGGCTAAAAACTAAATTCTTTTCCACTAAGATCAGGAACAAGACAAGGATGTCTGCTTTCACCACTTCTATTCGAAATAGTATTAGAAGTCCTAGCCACAGTCATCAGATAAGAAAAAGAAATAAAAGGCATCTAATTTGGAAAGGAGGAAGTAAAACTGTCATTGTTTGCAGATGACATGATAGTCGAATGCACATGGAACATAGAAAACATATAGAAAACCCTGTAGATTCCACCAAAAAACTCCTTGCCCTAATAAGTTTGTTTGGCAAAACAGCAGAATACAGTCAATATTCAGAAGTTGAAGGCATTCTTGTACACCAATAGTGAAATATTAGAAGCAGAAATCAGGGGGAAAAATCTCATTTACTATAGAAACAATAAAAATAAAGTACCTAGGATAAACTTAACCAAGGAGATTAAAGACCTATACTCAGAAAACTACACATCACTGAATAAAGAAGCTAAGGAAGACACGAATAAATGGAAGCATATACCATGTTCATGGATTGGAAGAATTAACATAATCAAATTGTCCATATTACCCAAAGAAATTTATAGATTTAATACAATCCTTATTAAAACACCAATGACATTTCATATATATAGAATGAACATTTCAAAAATTTATATGGAATCATAAATGACCCCGGATAGCCTCAGCAATTTTAGAAAGAAGAACAAAGTAGGAGGGATCACAATACCTGACATCAAACTATATTATAAGACCACTGTAATCAAAACAATCTGGTACTGGCATAAGGATGGACACATAGACCAATGGAACAGAATAGAGAGCCCAGAAATGAGCCATGTCTCTGGTCAACTAATATTTGACTAAGGGTGCACAAGCATTAAATGGAGTAAAAATAGCCTCTTCAACAAATGGTGTCGGGAGATCTGGACAGCTACCTGCAAAAAAATGAAATTCGACCACCAACTTACACCACACACTGAAATAACACAAGATGGATAAAAGGTTTAAATATAAGACACCACACTATAAAAGTCCTAGAGGAGAACATACAGATAAAAATCTCAGATATTCCATTCAGTGATATTTTCACTGACATGTCCCCTAGAGCAAGGGACATAAGGGACATAATAAACAAATGGGACTTCATCAAAATAAGAAGCTCCTGCACACTTAAAGAAAGCTACAGCAAGATGAAAAGGGAACCAACCATATGGGAAAATACATTTCAGAATGATACCTCGGACAATGGTTTGATCTCCAAAATATATAAAGAACTCACACAACTCCACTCCAGGAAGACAAACAATCCAATTAAAAAATGGGCAAAGGACCTGAACACACATTTCTCCAAGGAGGACATACACAGCGCCCAGAAACACATTAAAGGATGTTCAGCATCACTAGCCATCAGAGAGATGCAAATTAAAACTACAATGAGATACCACTTCATACCAGCCAGAAATGGCCATCATAAACAAATCAACAAACAACAAGTGCTGGTGAACACGTGTAGAAAACAGAACCCTAGTACACTGTTGGTGGGAATTCAGACTGGTACAGCCACTGTGGAAAATAGTTGGGAATTTCCTCAAAAAACTAAAAATGGCACTGCCTTTTGACCCGGCAATTCCATGGTTGGGATTATACACTAAGAATCCTGGCTCACCAATTCAAAAGACCCTATGCACCCCAATGTTCATAGCAGCACAATTTACAATAGCCAAGAATTGGAAGTAACCTAAGTGCTCAACAGTAAATGAATGGATCAAAATCTATGGTACATTTATACAATGGAATACTGCATAGCAGAAAAGAGAAAGAACTACTACCTTTCACAACAGCATGGATGGAACTGGAGAGCACTATGCTAAATGAAATCAGCCAGTTGGTAAAAGACAGATACCATATGATCTCACCTATAAGTGGAAACTAATCAACAAAATAAAGAGGCAAGTAAAATATAAGTAGCAACATTGAAATAAAAAAAAACAAACTGACAGTAACCAGAGGAGAGAGGAAAGAGGATAACATGGGAAAAGGAGGGGAAGTGTCATCAAAGAACATGCATAAAGAACCCCTCAAGAAAGCCAAATCAGGGAAGAATTGAGGGTGGGAGGTGGGGAGGGATATGGCTGGGGAAAGTGGTGGTGGGAAAATGTTGATGTGGGGATGATATGATGGGGTATAGGGAAGAGGGGATAAAGGGGGAGAAAAAATGAGACAACTGTAATAGCATAATCAATAAAATATACAAAAAATAAAAGTAGATACAGGGACAGTGTCATAGATTATTTGAAGATGTTCTGTTTATCTGGAGTTGGAAGACATGTGGGTCATATTAGATTGGAATGCCTTATAGTCTAAAATGAAATTGAGTAGGCTAACTTCCTGTCATCCAAACAACTTTGAAGATGTTTTTAGATACCTAATAATTATGCATTAATTTTAATCCTGTTTAAACTGGTTAAAGTGAAAAGAATATGTATTTTTGCCCTCAAAATTAGATTTATGTGCCTTATTACAAGCTTAGCTTTCCAGAGATATTTCAAGCAGAAACATATCAAGCAGCTGAGTTACCTTCCATTGTATCATTGCTGTGCAGCATGTTGAATACACCAAGGATGGTGTATTCAACAATGGATGGTGTATTCAACAATGTGTTCTGATGTGCTTTAACAGTTCCACTGCCTATTGCATTCAGAGAAACTAATGTCTTAGTTTTATCTGCTACAAAAAATGAACTGCAAGAATGCATTTGACATTGCTGTACAATAAAGACCCTAAGAACAACAAAGTTAACCTTTCAAATAAAATTGTTGTAGAAAATTTTATTGATAGAGCAATACAAGTTTCCATGAAGTTAAACCAAATGTTTTGTTATTTTTTGTGTTTCAATATTGTTATTAAATGAAGAAAGCAGTTGTACAAAGAAGACAAAAGTGCAACCAATTTGTAGAGTTTCATGAAGACAACTTTGTCTCCTTTTCAAGAGTTTACTTTGAGTTTCAGAATCTATGCACAACCCATAGATCTGAGTTATACCTAGGTTCAAGAAGCCTGTGAAATGCCCAAGCCTGCAATTTCTGGAGGCATATGGTGACATTTCTCTAAATGGTTTCAGTTATCACTGTTCTGCACACAACCAGAGAAGATGAAACCACATTTGCTCCTGGTGTGGGAGCTGGAGAAGACACAAAGGGCCAAAGGAAAAATAAACTATTTTCTTATTGTTGTTAAAGAAAACTTCAACAATAAGAGCATTTTCCTTCCCAGAACCTGACTGTCTGTATTTGTAGCTTCTCAGAAATTTGGATATATTACATCATGCCAGCTAAAGCTCTATGGGCTTGTCAGAGATATTGGCCCTCTAACAAACCACTTACTTTTACAGATACATTCCTCATTATTACTTATCACATGCTTCCACCAAGTAGTATGAATGTCTTCTCTCAAGAAATAAGGTTCACAATCAAAGGAGTATGCTCTTCATTTAATAACACACCCCAGTTCCTCCCATGACAAGGTATTGGCCTTCCTTTGATTTTATGAACTTAGCTTATCCAGAGTGAATTCTTTCTGTGTTAGAGCTCTTGATTGGAAGATGAGAGGCCTCTGAAGGCAATACTTTAGCAAGGAGACATCCCTATAGATGTAATGAGTGTGTCCTCCCTTATCCCTAAACCTTTGCTATGTCAGCAAACCGTTTTCTCCTTTTGCCCCTAAGTAGAAGTCTGGATCATAGGTTCTCACTGTTGAGAGTGCATTAAAATCATCTTCAGGGCTTGTTTAAACACCAGTTTCAGGGTCACAATTCCAGAGTTTCTGATTCAGTAGGTCTGGGATATGTACACGTAGAACCAAGAATTGTGTTTCTAGTAAGTTTTCAGGTGATCCTCAGCATGCTGATCTAGAAACCAGATGTTGAGAACTGCTAGTCTAGACCAACAGGGGCAGTCTGCAACTGTCTTACCAATATTAAACTCATGACCTGAAACTTCAGTTTTGACGTGGAACCAATATTCTGATACTGATCTCGCCAACTGGATTTGCATATCACTTTTACCCCCAATTATGATATTCGGTTTACATTTTGTATCAATGACCTTCTTCTGTTGTCCTATTCTTCCTTGCCTAGTTGTCACAAGCACTGATAATCCATAGTTTTAAATGTTTCCACATAGATAATCCAAAACAAAACTTGTCCAGTCTCTAGTTCACATAAATTACAGCAAAGAGACATAAAGATAAGCAAATTTTGGATGATATTGTAGTAGGAGAAGCTCATTTGGGATTAAATGTCAGTAGAACTTTAGTAACATTAATTGGGGGCATTGATTGAAATTACTGGAATTATAAGATTAGGGTATGTGTACATTAATGGTGAGGAAAAAAAAGTTTAAAGAAAGCATGCTTCTGGGTTAATTCAAAGAAAAAGCAGGCCAAAGTGAAGAAGAAAAGCTAAGCAGGTAATTTAGACTTTAAATAGATTCAAGAAGTCAAAGAAGAAATTTTAAAATGGCTGGAAAGATGATTTATAAATGGCCAATAAGTACATGAAAAGATGATCAATATTCTTGGTCATTAAGGAAATGAAAATCAAAACTACAATGAGATATCCCTTCACACCCACTAGGAGAGCTACAGTCAAGACAGACAATTATAATTGTTATTATGTGGAGAAATTAGAGTCCTCATATTTGTTGTGGAAATGTAAATGCCATTTGGGAAAATAAACAGTTCCTCAAATATTAAACATAGAGTTACCACATGGCCCAGCAATTCCACTCTTATGTATCTACCCAAAAGAACTGAACACAAAGATCCACACAAAGACTTGTAAGCAAAGATTCATAGTAGTATTATTTATAATAGCCCCAAAGTGAAAGCAATCCAAATGTCTCAATTGATGAATGAATCACCAAATGTATACCTATACAATAGAATATGTTCAGCCATAACAAGGAATGAAGTACTGATACATGCTACAACATGGAAAAATCTTGAAAATATTGTGCTAAATGAAAGAAGCCAGCCACAGGGGGCCACACATTGTATGATTCCATTTACATAAAATATCTAGAATAAGCAAATTCTTATTCTAGATTTCATGTAGACAGAAAGTAAATTAATGATTACCAAGGATGAGGGTGGGTCGAGTAATGTAGAGTGGCTACTAGTGAGTATGGAGTTCCTTTTTAAGATGATGAAAATATTTTAGCATTAGATAATGGTGAGGATAATTGTACAACTCTGTGAGCATAATCAAATCACTGCATAATACACTTTAAATACACACACACACGCACACAAGGAGTGGTATTGGGACATACGGAAAATTCAGGCAAATGAAAGTCAATACCTGTTTGGTAAATAGGTATTTACCAAATGGCTGCCTGAATAGCTGAAATGGTTAATTACATAATATTGACTATGTGGAAAATAGAGTTTGTCACACCATGAAATCTGTCTATGGAGTGTTTATAGTGCAACTGGAAGGCTCCAAGTTTTTCCACAAGAATTCAATAGGACAGACCTTCTATGACTACATCACCTGCCAATAAATAATAAAACACACAGTAAGGAGAACTATCTGCCATGAAGAGCTGCCTATGTATCTAAGAACTGAGAGCCATTTCCATTTTTCACAAAGCCCATTTAGCTATTTCAGTCCAAAATAGTTAATTTTCCAAGCACACTATATATATATATATATGAAGGTAACAAACAATAAGCAGAGGGAGATAGCCTACAGTGATGCTTGAATCTGAAGTCTTTAGATGCAGTTATGGTAGTTGATCACAGGTTTTTACCATGAATAGAATTAAAATGACTTGCCATACAAAATATAATGTTTGTTTTACAAATAAATTCTATGGAGAGCCATCTTTGTATGAGAACACTCAGTGTCAACATTTTGTAGGTCAAACACTTGTGGGCAAAAATCACAATCTCCTTAGCAAATGAAGGTCCTTCCTATATCCTTCCAAGATTTTCAGAGTATATATGTTTTGGTTCTAGGTTTGGTTAGCTTCACCAATGTATAAAAGTTGGAGGTTTTATGTGTGTTTATACATATGCATGTTTCAGTCTCATGCACAGACAAGAACAGATAACTCTGTGGTGGTTCCTGCATTGACTGCTGAGTTGAGGGGTTCGAATACATCTCCTTTTCTCTCCTCCAAACCTGGGCATAGCCTATGTTATAAAATAAGAAGACTAGACTTTGATAGACTCCAAGACTGTACAAAGAAAGAGATAGATATTCCTCATTAAGTGCTTATTATGTAGCTTACCCTGTAGAAAATATTACTTTAATCTTTTTCTAACTATAGTACTCACCAAGACCTAGTATTGAAATATACATTACAAGGCAAAAGTAACCCAGTTCTGAATCAAGACTGAACAAATGGACTTCTCCTTACTCTTCTTGCTAAGTGTAGCTAAAAACCTTGGACATTTATGTAAAACATAAGATGACTCTAGAAGGGGAAGGAAGGCACAATGTGAGACCCAAAGAATGACATGGTGGTGACTTCCCTGGGTTTTATTTTTGCTTCATATATCCTGAACTGGGTGTTGAAAGAACCAACAACCCAGAAATGATAAGAAAAGGAGACAAAAAATCTCCAAGTACAATCTTCTGTTTCTAGGGGGGAAACACACACACACACACACACACACACACACACAAAATAAAGGGAAACCTAGCAAAACAAAAAGACAATAACTGTCCTATCCCACCAAATACCACAGATAAAACCACAGCTCCATCCTGTCCCCTTTCCCTGTCATCAAAGGCCAAGCAGGGAGTTTGATTTCTAACCTCACCCAACTTTAAAGAGGTATTCTAACCCCAGTTTGTATCAGAGGACAGTGTGTGGGAAACCAGAACTTTCATCCCTGGCTGGTGGTAACATGCCCTCCTCCTCACATAATGTCAGCAGAAGTCCTGTAAGGATCCTGGATTTTCATCCCTACCTTCCCCTGGGTGATGGTATAGAAGTAGAAAGCTAGAACTTTAAATATCATTTAGCAAGCCTTCCCGCTGCTTGTCCATGGAGGCTAAGTCTGGAGCAGGAACAAGACAATCCTCCTCTTCCCAACTGGGTGGTTTTAGCCGAGGCCTAGCAGAGACCCTGAACTCCCACCTCCATCCAACAGAAAGAAGGCACTTTTCCTTTCTTATAGTGTCAAGGGATGTGACTGGGAACCTGGACTATCACCCTCACCTGGTAGTGATGAGGCAGCACCCACATTCCCCAATTGGGGTGGACCAATGTCAAAGCAGGTCTCCTGAGTCAGAAGGTTAAAGTAAAGAGTCTCATAACATAAATGATACAATAGAAAGTCACTCATTATACCAAGAACCAGGAAAATCTGGACTTCATTTAGAAGAGACAACAGACTCAAAAAACTAATACAGATGTAAACTATACAACTATTTCAATGCAAGCATCATAAAAATACAACAATAAATAATTATGAACATGCTTGAAACACATGAATAAATAAAGAGTCTCAGAAAATACTAGAAGATATAGAGGACCAAATGGAATTTTAGGACTGAAAACCCAATAGCTGAAACAAAAATCTCTGGCTGGGCTCAATAGCATAATGCAGAGAACAGAGGAAAGAGTCAATGAACTTGAAGACAGAACTTTAAAATTAGTCTGAACAACACAGAAAAAATAAACTTAAACAGATGATCAGAGCCTCAGAGATATGTGGAGCTATTAAAAAAATGTACCATTTGTATCACTGGAGTCTTAGAAGGACAGCAGAAAGAAGAAAGAGCTGAAAAAATATTCAAAGAAAAAATGTCTAAATTTTCTCAAATTTGGTAAAAGATATAGTGTATAGATTCCAGAAGTTTAGTGAATTCTAAATCAGACAAACTCAAAGGAATTTATTGTAAGATACAGCATAAACAAACTTTTGAAAACTAAAAAGAAATATAGAAAAAAATCTTGAAAGCAGCAAGACAAAAATGAAACCTTATCTGTGTGGTGTAAAAACAATTCAAATAACGGTGGTTTTCTCATCACAAATCAGAGGTAAGAGGGTAGTGACTCAACATTTTTCAAGTGATAAAAGAAAAGAGCTGTTAAACCCAGAATCTTATATTCAGTAAAATTCTCTCTCAGGAATGAAGGGGCAAATTAGGAATTCTTAGACAAAAGAAAACTAAGACAGTGTGTTATCAGCAAACCAGAACTATCCCAGAAGAATGGCTAAAAGATATTTTTGAAACAGAGAGAAAATTATAAAAGGGTAAATTTAATAGAATCAGGAAAAAAGAATAACAGAAAAAACAGAAATATGGGAAAATGGATAAACAAGTTGTGCTTCAGATAATGAAATACCACTGACCAGTGAAAGATAATGAGCTTTTGGTACATATAGCAACATGGATGAATGTCACAGACCTTATACTGAACGAAAGAGAGATCACACAAAAGAGTGCATGTATACTCTATGTGGTTTAATTTATTTAAGAACAGATAAAATTAGCACACAGTGAAAAAAGTCAAAACAGCATTTGCTTTTGAGTGATGAAGATTCACTGGATTGGACATGAGGGAAGTTTCTGGTGTGACAGCAATGTTTTCTATATCGATCAGTGTATATACTCAAAACTCACTAAATTATATACTTACAGTCTTTGCATTTCACTCTATGTAAATTTTATCTCAGTAAAAAATAGAGTATTACAATATATTAAGCAATAGTTCCATGTACATCATTGTTCTGGTCTCTGATTTTCAAAGCAGAACATAAGTTATGGATATTTATAATGATAATTTATTTTCTTATTCATATACACTTGATATTCCACATTTCACATGTTACAGCAAATTTAGGATTAATATTTGCTCTTCTAATTCTTTATATTTGGAAATGAACCCATGCATTTAAAAATATTCATACCTAAAACATATAATTTGAAGTCTTTTTAAAAGAACCAAAAATTTCCTCTATTGCAAAATAAAATTTATTCTTGCTTTCATTACACACATACACACACAAGGCAAAGAAGTATACATTCTTATTAAACCTTGTGGGAGACTATTTCCTTCCAAATAACAGAGATGGTTTATTCCCTATGGCAGGCTGTATTATCCAAACACAGGTACAATACAATGATAACTTTCATCCAACCTGCCCCATCAAAAACTGAGATATAAATCCCCTCCTGGTGAACCTCAGGTGGCTGTCATGGCTTGCTTATGATTAATAAAATGTGTCAAAGTAATGCAATGGGACTTCGAACAGAAAGTGAGAAGCCTTTCAGGATGTGCCTTGGTTTCTTGGAATATTTGCTTTCTGAGGCTCCTTCCATTCCTAGAGGGAATGTTCAGGGCAATGCTGTGGCAAGCCAAAGGCACATGCACAGGCACTTTAATGGGTAGTTCCAGCTTCATTCATCCTTTGTGTTATGCCATGCCTGGTACCAGACATGTGAGTGAAGGAGCCTCTGTGTAATTCCAGTTCCCACACATGCAAGTCTTTCTCAATAAGGACCCACACATTATGGAGCAGAGACAAACCATTTGAATTTCTGTCACATAGAATCTGCAAACCTAATAAAGCAGTTGTTGATTTATGCCACTTAGTTTTGGGATGATTTGTTACACAGTAGTATAGGACTGAGACATTTTCCTTGAATTTGTTTAATTCTTAAAATAATAATATGAAGTTGAGTCATTTTCTAAGATGGATTATGATCACTTCTGACTACATTATCCTAAAGGAAATAGACGTACCTGAGGTTTTACATTTGATTTAACTTTTGGGTTGACGTGACTCATGCTTTAACACTTTAACGTCTTTTTCCCAAAGTTCACTGTCACTGGTGACATTCTTTCACCTGAATCAGGCCAGTGTGTACTGAAAATAATGTACAATCTTTGGGAGGGTCTTTGTCTTGGTGTTTAAATTCCAACTTTGCCATATACTATCTGACGATATTGGATGAAATTTTGAGCCTCATTGGTAAAATTATCATATTAATATTTTATTCATAAGAGCCCTTGAGATTATTAGAAATAATGATTAAAGTACATGGCTTCACACAGTGTCTAAGTCCAAAAATTTACAGTCATTATTATTAGATCTGTGGAAGATTAGTTTATGTTCAGACTGATTAAAGATTTATGTTCTTTCTCTACAGTAGGGCTGTTCTGTCCCCTAGAACAAATGATAGGGTGCTCAACATCTCAGGTGCTGCTGGTCATTTATTTATATAATTAGGGCTCCTGGAAGATTACACACCATTATTTAATGGAAGCTCTTTCTTTCCCAAGCATTAAAACAGCCACTATAGTATAGAAACTCCCTGAGAAATGCCACCAGGAATTCCATTAAAAAATCTAATAAATGTTTTCCAGCTAACACTTTATGTTCTAGCTTTATATGAACAATCTGAGCAAAAAGGTCTTGACAGTCATTTAATGGAATTATCACAAAGGCAAATTCATATGCAGATTTTGGACAGTATTAATTTCATCGTAGAAGATAATTTTAAAATTAGTTTCAGAAAAAGGACACTCCATAATAAAGTTTTAATTTCAAGAGTTGCATAAGGTAAGGTCTGAACATTACAGTAGGCCAGGTACCATGTCAGCTCTGATATACTACAACAGTTCTTTATGAGCACATTACAATTCAGAGAGCTAATAATAAAAAGAAGTGATGCTGAGATGATGAATTGATGCGATGCAATTAGAACTATTAGAATTCACAAGAGTCGACAGGCAATAATCAAACCCTTTTCATGCTGCCCATTGCAATTATCTTTGCACTTAAGAATCAACAAAGCACATAATGACTTGCACTCGATTAAGGATTTCATAAGAAATGGAATTTTAATTAGTATGTAGAAAATTTGGGCCATTTATTCTTTTAAAGGAAAACAAATTGTGAAACTAGTTGAGTTAAAAACAGTCAGCAGTGGTAGATGTTTGCTGATCATGATGAGGAAGGTGGACAATGAAAATTTCTAATAGTTCCTTTCCTCCCCTGAAATTCCAGTTAACAATGTGAACTTACTATTGAGGGCAGTATAAGCAGTAAGCAGGTAGGTTGTTGATATCATGGTTGACTGATAAGACAGATAACAAATCTATTCTCAATTTTAACTTTCCTAAACCACAGTATTTCACACTACTTACACAGACACGCAAATGTTCTTGCATGCATAACCCACATCAGAATCAATAATATCTATTAAATGTTATTCATGCATAGAAAATTGTATGGAGAATAAATAATATATTGTTAGAAGAGGCGGGATTATTAATTCAATATAGAATTTTTTGAAGTTCAGTGAATGAAGATAATGCTTAGTCCACCGGCAATTTTCTTTCTTAATCATGAATAGCTGCTATGTAATGGTTGTTTGTTTTTAATAATATTTATTCATAACACACATGCTGTTTTAATGCACTTGACTTTGGGCAATGAGTTTATTATCTTAGCTTAGTCCACCTCAGATATAAATAACAGGCTTTTTCTATAAGTTAAGAGCAATTCATTTTGTTGTTAAAAAATATCCTGGGTATTAGGTAAAGGTACCATGTTTATAAATAGAAAATGTCAAATGCCACTTTTCAATGCAGACAATTTAATAACATGCTCCTCATGCCCAATTTACCATCTGAAAGTTAGTGTAAAATACAAATAGTAGAGGAAATACCCACAATGATGGTTGCACTCACTGAATAAAGGAAACAAAACAAAGATATTATAATAACCCTTCCCACTCAGTTCATAAAACAACCAGGAAAGAAAATCAATATTTATGAAAACAAACCATCGATTCAATACCCAAACAAAATAAAATTTTACATTAACAATTTTGGGAGTCGTTACCTGCATCCTATTTAAAAACCTTATTTACTTTGTACTTGAAGATTATGCTGGTTTGAGGTATGAAATTTGAAGGTCTAAAATGTGGAAAGTATTTAAAATAAAAATCTATCCAATCTGGCCCTGATATTTTAAATTTTTATGATAATTTTTAAAATTATGTATGTAATTACTATAATGAGAGGTTAAAAATTTCTCCACTTCAACACAGCCAAAGAATCTGTGGTAGTTTGAAGTTTCCCACTTCTACTTTATTTCTCATCTTCCTTCTCAGTAGCAGAAACTTAATATTTAACTGAGTTTGTCATTGCCAGGAACAAAATATTACATTTCCCATCAGTCTTCATCAATAGATGTGGCCATGTGACCAAGTGTTTTGCAGAACCTCAGAAGAAATTGCAGAATTAGAATGACACCATTTTGCTCTTCTTCATTTCTTTTTATTTCTGTGCTTATAATAAAACTGTGTAGATTTATTCTCTGAACTAAAAATCAGATTATGCATTGTGTCATGTTATAATAGTTTAGCATATAGAGTTTAAATAAACTGCAGAGTGCTAACAAATGCACAAACCTAGGGTTCCTATTGACCCCCTTACTTAGTTAATATGGTTTCACTTAGTATTATGTTACACAGGCTGTCTCAGCCATATGCCAATTTTATAAAACAAACTGTACATATTTTAATTCTACTTCTAGAGAGTGGCACATTTTGCTTAGCCATTCAAAAATTTAAGTTTAAAAAATGAATAGTTTTTTCTAAGCTTCAGCAAACCCTACAGTCTGCTAGTAACAATGTTTTGATCTCTTCTCACCTTAACCGCACCAAAAAATGTGTTAATTGGGTGACAGGGTCAAACACTGCAAAGAAAACCAGATGGAAAAATAAGGATATGAGAATTTGACCAGAAAGAAGGTTATTGAATATATGGTCATCAAAATAGCATGTGAAGTTTCAGTATTTAAATCAATCACTGTTGAACTCCAGAGTCAAAAAAAAAAAAAAAAAAAAAAAGGAAAGGCCATCTGAGCCCATGATATTTATTTACTTGGTTTTCCTTGAAAACCAGCGTAATTATGATCTAGTGTGCCAATGATATAGATTCTTAGCTGAAACTATACAGGTCACTTTTCAAAGGCTAAGATAAAGCTGGAGGCAAGTTTTCAATAATACATTTTTTCTCTTCTTATTTTTTAATGATGACTTACTGTAACACATGTTTTAGTATTTTGAACTTGAAAACAAGTACAATATAATTTAGCATCATTACAGGTTACATATCCAGAAATGTATATATTTTACTTGACTTTCTACTTCATTATTGAAAAATAGGTGCTGCTTGGACTTTACATTTCTGCCCCTTAATGTGAATGATGGTGATAGTCAGGCAGTGACAAGCTGCTGAATGGATTATAGCTCCTTCCTTTTCTGATAAACACTATAACAACTATTTTGGTCCTTATTTCGCAAAACAAAGAGCATAATTAAATAATTTAACAAATATTAAAATAGCAATAACCATCAACAAAATGAAAAGCTTTTAAATGTCATAAATATTCATAAATCATTTATCTGATAATAGATTAACATCCAAAATTACAAATAATTAATAAAACTCAATGGAAAAAACAACTGGATTAAAAAATGAGTAGAAGATATGAAGAGACATTTTTCCAAAAAAGACAGAGAGATATCCAACAAATCCATGAAAAGTTGCTCAACATCACTAATCATCAAGGAAACATAAATCAAATACAAGAAATATCACCTTATACCTGTTAAGTGGCTATCACTGAAAAGACAAAAGATAACAAATACTGGTGAGGTTGTTGAGAAATGGGACCGTTGTGCATTGTTAGTGGGGTTGAGAATCGGTACAGCAACTATGGAAAACAGAAAGGAGTTTCCTCAAAAAATTAAAAACAGAACTACCATATAATTCAGCAATTCCACTTCTGGGTATATGTACAAAGGAAGTGCAATCACTATATTGAAGAGATACCTACAGCCCCATGTTTATTGCAACATTATTTACAATGGTCAAGACATAGAAACGACCTGTGTCCATCAGCAGATGAATGGATAAATAAAATGTGGTGTATAAATGCTGTGGAAAGCTATTCAGCCATAAAAAGTTACCAATCTCATGATTTGCAAAAGCATGAATAAAATTTGAGGGCATTATGATACATGAAATGGCAGGCAAAGACAAATACTGTATGATGTCATTTATAGGTGGAATTTAAAAAGTCATCAGAGAAAAGGAGGTAAGAGCTGCAGTTATCAGAGACAGGGAAAAGGGAAAATTGGTTGGATGAAGGTGGCCAAAAAGTACAAACTTCCAGCTATAAGATAAATACATATTGGCATATAATGTACAATATGATGACTACAGTTTACACTGCTGTACTCTTATATGGTATATTTGGGAGTTTCTAAGAGAGTAAATCCTAAAAATATGGCAACAATCAAACTGAAAAATAATTTTATAAGAAAATATGAGAAAGGATTAAAATATTTAATCTATAGAAAGCTCGTGTAAATCAAAGAAAAATCTCTACTTCCCCAATAGATACTTGATAAAATTCTAAATACAATAATGGAAACAATTATAGCAAAATCTCTTAATGAATACCACATGCCAGGTATTGTGCTAAGCATTGTGCTTACATTATCTCACTTAATCCTCACAGCAATACTCTGAGGTGTTTATTACTATCATCCTCATTTTATATATGAGGAAACTAAAAATTAATAAAGGAGGTTAAATAAATTGCTTGAGGTCATGCATTCATACAGTGTGGATTAAAAACTGCATCTGTCCATGTACCACTATCCAAAAAGACAGGGAGAACGTACAGAAAAAAATGAAGTACAGATGCCAACTAACATTTGAAAAAATACTCAAACAAACTGCTATTTAGTGAACTTAAAATAAAAACATCTACTAGAAAAGACTAAATAATATATGAAACTCCAACCCAGCCACAGGTTCAGGAGACTGGCACTGTCATAGACATTGGCAGAATTACATATCAAGAGTCTTAGATAGGCTCCTGGTTCATGGTATATCCCTACACATTTGAGTCTATAAATTGGGAAAACAATAAATTTCTAACAATAGGGAAGTTTCATTATGCAGGAGAATACTGATGATGCAGTGTTTTAGGAAAAAGATGAAGACACTATATAGCATGTACAGTGATCTCCAGAATACAACATTAATAAATAGGTGGAGAAAAGCAGAAGAAAGTACCAACTGCAAAAATGTCCACAGTGATTATCTCTGGATGTTGAGTTTATGGCTAGTTTTGCTTTTTTCCCCCTGTGCTTTATAATAAATATATTCACTTGGAACTGACTATAAACAAAGTTTATAATTTGATATCTAAAAAGTTACCTTAAATTTTGAATATTGGAAATTTCTAAAATAATCACAGAAAAAATACATTTCCAAAAGCTGTCATTTGGGTTACATACGAATTTAGGGAGGTGTACAAAAGAATGTTAACTTAGCCTATACTCTGTACTCTATAAAACTTGGTTTTAGGCCATGGATTCAATTGTCTTGTGGGTAGTCTTGCCCCTATGCCCTTAACGTTAATGTCTTGTCTCTCTTCATGTAACAAAAATATAATGTACCCTGGCTGGTGTGGCTCAGGTGGTTAGAATGTCTTCCCATAACCAAAAGGTTGTGGGTTCAATTTTCTGTCAGGACACATACCCAGGTTGTGGGTTTGTCCCTTGTCCCAGTGTGGTCCCAACACATTTGGGAGGCAGTCAATCAATGCTTCTCTGTTGCATAGGTGCTTCTCTCTCCCCCTTTCTCTCTCCCTACCTCTCTCTCTTAAAAGTAATGGAAAAAACATGTCTTCACATGAGGATAAAGAAAAAATATAAATAAATAAATAATGCATATTTTAAATAGTTTACAATCTTCTACTAGCAACACAGTAATGAGACATAATATATTTATGGCCCAAATAATAGAGTTGCAAGTTTAAATATCTGTAAAATTTTGAAATTATATGTACATAAATAACTTTTTTAAAATCATAAACAATTTAGTAGTACTCTTGGTCTGTATAAAATTAATTTCCTTCTTTGGGGACTTATTTTTATTTTTATTTTATTTTTTAAATTTAACCTTTATTGTATTTTTTTAATATTACCTTTTAGACCCCTTATACCCCCCTTTCTTGAGCAAGCACACCACATGGTTGTCCATGTCCATGAGTCCTTTTCCCTTTTTCCTCAATCTCCCCACCCCTAACCTACATGCCCCACTAGTTGTCTTCCTGCTTTCCACAAATGAGTCTGTCCCTGTTTTCCTTGATAGGGCAGTTTGTTCATTATTCCACATATGAGTGAAACCATATGGTATTTGTCTTTCTCTGACTGGCTTATTTCACTTAGCATAATAGTCTCCAGGACCATTCATGCTGTCCAGAAGGGTAAAATTTTCTTCTTTTTTATGACTGAGTAGTACTTCATTGTATAAATGTCCCATAGTTGTTTTACACACTCATTTACTGATGGACACTTGGGATCCTTCCATATCTTGGTGGTTGCAAATAATGCTACAATGAACATAGGGGTGACTATGTTCTTTCAAATTACTGTTTTGGGTTCCTTTGGATACATTCCTAGAAGTGAGGTCACTGGGCCAAAAGGCAAATTCATTCTGAATTTTTTGAGGTCTCTCCATACTGCTTTCCACAGTGGCTACACCAACCTGCATTCCCACTAATAATGCAAAAGTGTTCCCCTTTCTCCAGATCCTCTCCTGCACTTGTTTGTTGATTTATTGATAACAGACATTCTGGCAGGTGTGAGATGGTATCGCATTGTAGGTTTAATTTGCATTTATCTGATGATTAGTGATATTAAGCATCTTTTCATATGTCTATTGGCCATGTGTATGTCCTCTTTGGAGAAGTGTCTATTCAGGTCTTTGGCCCCTTTTTAATTGGTTTGTTTGTTTTTTGGTGTTGAGATTTTTAAATATTTTTTAAATTTTGGATATTAACCCCTTATCAGATGTATTGGCAAATATGCTCTCCCATTCTGTGGGTTGCATCTTTATTTTGTTGATGATTTCTTTTTCTGTGCAAAAACTTTTTAGTTCGATGTAGTCCCATTTGCTTATTTTTTCTTTTGTTTCCCTTGCCTGGGGATGTATCTCCAATAAAAAAATTCTACAGGCAATGTTCAAGATTTTACTGCCTGTGTTTCATTCTAGGATTTTTATGTTTTCAGGTATAACATTTAAGTCTTGTATCTATTTTGAATTTATTCTTGTGTGTGGTGTAAGGTGATCTAGTTTCATTTTTCTGCACTTGCTTGTCCAATTTTCCCAACACCATTTATTGAATAAACAGTCTTTAGCCCATTGCATATGCTTGCCTCCTCTGTTGAAGATTAATTGACTATAAAGGTGAGGGATTATTTCTGGGCTCTTTATTCTGTTCATTTGATCTATGTGTCTGTTTTTATGCCAGTATCAAGCTGTTTTTGATTACCACAGCCTTGTAGTATAGTTTGACATTAAGTAGTGTGATTCCTCCAATTTTTTTTTTCTCAAGATCACTGTTGCTATGCAGGTCCTTTTGTGGTTCCATATAAATTTTTGAAATATTTGTTCTAGTTCTGTGAAATATGTCCTTGGAATCTTGATGGAAATTGTGTTGGATCTATAGATTGCTTTGGGTAGTACGGTCATTTTAATGATGTTAATTCTTCCACTCCATGAACATGGTATGTGCTTCCACTTATTTGTATCTTCTTTCTTCAGTGTCTTATTATTTTCCGAGTACAGGTCTTTTACATCTTTGGTTAGGTTTATTCCTAGGTATTTTATTCTTTTTGAAGCAATTGCAAATGGGATTTCTTTCTTAATTTCTCTTTCTATTAGTTCATTATTGGCATATAAAAATGCAACTGATTTCTGGATATTAATTTTGTATCCTGCTACTCTGCTGATTTCATTTATCAGTTCTAGTAGTTTCTTGGTGGAATCTTTGGGGTTCTCTATGTTCAGTATCATGTCATCTTCAAATAAAGACAGTTTTACTTCTTCCTTTCCAATTTGAATACCTTTTATTTCTTCTTCCTTTCTGAGTCCTGTGGCTAGGACTTCCAGTACTATGCTGATTGAGAGAGGTGAAAACCGATATCATTGTATTGTTTCTGATTTTAAAGGGAATGTTTGTAGTTTTTGCCTATTGTGTATGATACTGGCAGTGGGTTTGTGTTTATGGCCTTTATTATGTTTAGTTATGTTCCTTCTATTTCCACATTGCTGAGAGTTTTGATCATAAATGGGTGTTTTTCAAAAGCTTTTTTTGCATCTGTTGTTATGATCATGTGGTTTTATCCTTCACTTTGTTTATGTGGTGAATCACATTCATTGATTTGCAAATGTTGTCCCAACCTTGCATTCCTGCAATAAATCCTGCTTGATCATGGTATATGATCTTTTTGATGCATTACTGTATTCAGTTTGCTAATATTTTCTTGAGGACCTTACCATCTATGTTCATCAGGAATATTGGCCTATAATTTTCTCTCTTTGTAGTGTCTTTATTTGGTTTTGGAATTAGGATAACACTGGCCTCATCAAACAAGTTAGGGAGCCTTTGTTCCTCCTGAACTTTATGAAAGAGTTTGAGTAGGGCATGTGTTAGCTCTCAGAATGTTTGGTAAAATTCACCTGTGAAGACATCAGGTCCAGGGCTCTGTTTGTTGGAAGTTCTTGATTACTGCCTCAATTACAATAGATGAAATCTACCTATTCAGGTTTCCTGATTCTTCTTGATTTAGTTTGGAAAATTGTATGTTTCTAGGAATTTATTCATTTCATCCAGGTTGTACAGTTTGTTGGCATACAGTTGTTCATAATATTTTCTTACAATTCTTTGTATTTCTTTGGTGTTGCTTGTTATTTCTCTTCTTTCCTTTCTGATTTTATTTATTTGGGTCCTCTCTTTTTTTCTTGATGAGTCTGTTTAAAGTTTGTCCATCTTATTTATCTTTTGAAAGAACCAGTACTTGGATTCATGGATATTTTGTATTGCTTTTTTAGAAACTATTTCATATTCCTGCTCTGATCTTTATCATTTCTTCCCTTCTACTTACTTTGGGTTTTGTTCGATGTTCTTTTTCAAGTTCCTTTAAGTGTGAAATTAGATAATTTATTTGAGCTTTTTCTTGTTTTTTGAGGTAGGTCTGTAATGCTATGAATTTCTCTCTTAGGAATGCTTTCCCAGTGTCCCACGGATTTTGGATTATTGTGTGTCTTCATTTTCATCTGTTTCAAGGAATCTTTTGATTCCTTCCTTGATCTTGTTTTTGACCCTTTCATTGTTTAATAACATGTTATTTAGCTTCCATATCCATTGTGATTTTCAGTGTCCTTATTGTGATTGATTTCTAGTTTCATAACATTGTGGTCAGAGAAGATTCTTGATATGATTTCAATCTTCTTACATTTATTGAGACCTGTTTTGTGTCCTAACATGTGGTCTCTCCTAGAAAACGTTCCATGCGCACTTGAAAAGTATGTATATTTTGCTTCTTTGGCATGAAATGCTCTGAAGATATAAATTAAATCCTTTTGATCTAGTGTGTTGTTTATAGCCACTGTCTCCTTGTTGATTTTCTGCCTGGAAGATCTATCCATTGTAGTCAATGGGGTGTTAAAATCCCTGACTATGGCTATATTTCTGTTAATCTCTCCTTTTATGTCTATCGAGATTTGTTTAACATATTTTAGGTGCCTCTATGTTGGGTGAGAAAACGTTTATTAGGGTTACATCCTCTTGTTGGATTGTTCCCTTTATCATTATGTAGTGTCCTTCTTGGTCTTTTACTATGACCATGGTTTTAAAGTCGATATTACCAGGTATAAGTACTGCTACTCAAGCTTTATTTTCCTTCCTATTTGCATGAAATATCTGTTTTCATCCCTTTACTTTTAGTCTGTGTGTATCTTTTGATCTGAAATGGGTTTCTTGGAGGCAGCATATATACAGGTCTTATTTTCTCATCCATGCAGCTACCCTATGTCTTTTGGTTGAAGCATTTAAGTCATTTACATAGAAAGTGATTATTGATAGATACATATGCAGTGCCATTTTATTGTTATACTCTTTTCCTCTTTCTCCTTTTCTTCTTCTTCTTCCTTCTTCTTCTTCTTCTTCTTCTTCTTCTTCTTCTTCTTCTTCTTCTTCTTCTCCTTCTTCTTCTTCTTCTTCTTCTTCTTCTTCCTCTTCTTTCTTCTTCTTCATCTTCATTTTCATCTTCTCCTTCTTCTCCTCCTTCTTCAAGCAAGCGTTTTAACATTTGTTGCAGTACTGGCTTTAACAAACTCCTCTAGCTTTTTCTTGCCTCAGAAGCTCCTTATTTCTCCTTTCATTTTAAATGATAGCCTTGCTGATAAAATAGCCTCAGTTGTAGGTCCTTGCTTTTTATCACCTTGAATATTTCATGCCTCTTCCTTCTGTCCTGAGATGTTTCTGGTCAGTAATCAGATGACAGTATAACTGGTCTACCCCCTTGTAGGTAACTACCTACTTTTCTCTTGTAGCTTTTAGGATTTTCTCCTTGTCTTTAAACCTTGTCATTTTAATTATGATGTGTCTTGGCATAGACCTCTTTGGGTCCAACTTGTGTGCAACTCTCTGAACTTCCTGGACTTGTGTGTCTTTTTCCTTCACTAGATTAAGGAAGTTTTCAGTCATTATTTCTTTAAATAGGTTCTTGATCCCTTGCTCGCTCCTTTCCCCTTATTCCCATTGATATGGATGTTGTTCCGCGTTATGTTTTCCAAAATGTTTATGCTCTCCCAATTTTTTTAAGTCTTTTTTTCTTTTTGCTGCTCTGCCTTGGTGTTTTTTTCTACCTTGTCTCCCAAAGACTGATGCGATCCTCTGCTTCATTTAACCTAGTGTTTATTCCTTCCAGTGTGTTATTTATTGCATTCTTTATTTCTGCCTGGTCTTTTTTATGGTTTCTAGGTCTTTTTTCATGCTTTTAAGTATCCTTATAATGATTACCTTAAACTCTTTATCCAATAAATTGTTTGCCTCTGTTTCATCTGGTTCTTCTTCTGGAGAATTCTCTTATTCTTTTATTTGGGGTCTGTTTCTTTGTCTTCATATTTTGGCTGCTTCTACATATGACCTTAGTTGTTAAAGTAATCAATTGTTAAGATTATCAGCTGTTAAACTAATCAAGCTGTAATCAGCAGCCAAGCTTGGCTTAAGCTCCACAGGATGGAGCAGAGTAATTCCTACAGGTGGGGTCCTTGCTTCCTGTCAGGCTACTGCCACTTGGAGGGGAGTGCTCTGCCTGTGAAAGATGTCTTCTGCAGTGTGGGAAATGACTCAGCACATGGATCCTGGCCGCCATTTCTTCAGTTATTTCCCCATAGCCACCAACTCCAGACTCTCTTCAAGTGTCTCTAGTCCACATGTCCTCCCTATACTGGAGCCCAGAATAAGTAGCTGCAAATGAAATTTTGTGTGTTGGCCTATTAAGAAGCTCTCTGAGTCTCCAGTTATCTTTCCTTGGCAGACAGAAAACTTTCTGCTTTCCACAGCTGGTGGTTTTCTAGGTTCCTTTCTTGACTTTGGTGCTATAGGCTGGGGAGCCTAGTTTGTGGTTTAAATCCCATACTTCTCAGGGGAACTCCCACCCCATCCACCAAAACATCCCTCTGGATCTGCCCATGGGAGCCCAACCAGCCCTCTCACATCTCCACACTCCCTACCAGTAATGTTGTGGTAAAGTGATTTCTTCTGTCTGTCCTTGGTTATAAAGCTTCTCTCCAGCTAGTCTTCAGTTGGTTATTCAGGATGCTTTCTCTACAGTTTAGTTGTAATCCCAGATTGGTTCTTGTAGGAGAGTAGTGTAGCTTCCACTTACTCCTCCGCTATCTTGGATCTGGGGCTTATCTTTAAAAACCAAACTTTTGGCAGAAAACCATGAGAGATTACTGGCAAGCTTAATGAGGATAGTATTGGAATAAAGGTATCCTTTTGTAAAAAAAAAAAAATGTTACTTAAACAGCATGAACAGAGAAGCCCATTAGAACATGCAAAGAAGAGCTAAACAAGAAATGAAATACAAACTAAGGACCTCGTGAGAGTAAGCAAAATACCCACGTCTGTGGGCTGGCTAGGCAGTGCTTCTCCTGCCTACCAAGCTCCCTAAAGATATTCTCTTTGGATACCTGAGTCCTAAAGGCTTCAAATTTCAAAGGCTTCTTACTTAGTCTTAACAGATTCCTCAAAATGTTGTAAACATATTTCTGGCAAGGCCTATGTCCCTCATCTCCTAAACCTTCTTGAATGGTGTAAGACAATCATGGATAAAACTTGGGGACCTTGGGGCAAGAGGGAGTGGCAGAGGAATGTATATGGGGTTGGTGCATTGATTCTAAGTGCACATTGTACCTGATTCTGCTCAGTTGTGGCCAGCAATGAAAGACAACTTAAAACCCACTATTAGAAGATATATCCCAAACTTGGAAATAGGTGTAAGAGTGCTCTGTTAGTGCAATGCTGAGCTTGACTTACTACAGATTGGAATATTTTACAAATCTTAGATGCAAAAATTAACCCAAAGATTTTGTCCAGAAGAGATGCAAATTATTTCTCTTCAATAAAATGGATAATTTTAAAGATTATGGTTGATGACCTTAGAAGACATTTATCAGTTTTGTATCTAACCCAGAAATTTTAATTTAAGATCTCTTGTGAAATTGCCATATATACCTAACTTCTCAAATAGTTTATTTTAATTGACTTCTTTTTTTTATAAGAGGAAAAGAGGGAGAGATTAATTTGTTGTCCCACTTATTTATGTATTCATTGGTTGATTCTTGTATGTGCCCTGACCAGAACCCAGAACCTTGGTGTATTAGGATGATGCTCTAACTGCGCTACCCAGCCAGAACCTTATCAAATAGTTTTTAGACTGATTTCAACATCTTGCTAGTTTCCTCATTAATTAATTAATGTTAAATGAAATATTTAATCTTTGTTTATATATTTGTATGTCATATTTTAGCATTTGAAAATTATTCTTTAATATTGCATAACTCCAAATTGAGAGAATTTCTACAAAATAATCAACCTGTACTCTCAAAAATATCAAGATCATGAAAGACATAGAAAGGCTGAGAAACTGTGCAGTTTGAGGGAGGCTAGAGGAACATGACAGCTAAATACAAACAGTAATCCTGGATCAGATCCTGGACCGAAGTGTTTTGATGACCTTTTGTTTGTTTTTCTTTCATTTTAAAGGAAATTAGGGGGATAATTTGTAACACTCTTAAGATCTATGTATTAGATAATAATATTTAATCACTATTAATTTCCAATGTTAATTTCATGGTATTGTGATTTTGTAATAAGAAATGCACACTAAAATATTTAAGGATAATAGACATCAAGTCTGAAAGTTACTCTCCAATAATTCAGAAATGAATAATCTATAAATATCATTTATAAATAATGCAATGATTAAAAATAATGTGATAAAGATAGCAACAGTTGGTAAACTGATGAAGGGTATGCTGTAAATCTTTGTACTATTTTTACAACTTTTCTATATGCCTAAAAGTATTTCAAAGTAAAAATTTGAAAATAAGATCACATAAAGAAGAATCGAGTTAGAGAATGCATGAAGTCATGTACTGAGGATCCTCCATAACATCAGTAATAGTAAACCCTCTATCATCTCCCTGGTTTCTTATAAATTTTATGATATAAGTTGTTTTTGGGTTTTTTTTTCCCTAATTGAAGCTTGGAAAAGTTCAGCACTGATCTGATTGCTATTCCAGTGACTTCGCTGCTACCCGATACTGTCTTTCACTATGAACATTGAATTAGAGGTTTTCCAACTTATGCCTTTGGGCCCTCCAAGGGAGGGATGTGAGATAGAATGGAGGAGTGACAGTGAGCCTGAGGGGTTGGGAAAATGGGGGTGAGAACCAATGGGTATGATTTATTTACACATTGACCATTTATTGATCAGTTATTCACCATTTCTACCATTATTTTCAGCTTCCATTCTTTTCTCTGAAGCCTGTTTCAATACAATAGTATAGTCTGGGAGAAAGAATTGCTTGAGCAGAAATAATTATGGCTCAGTCAGGTAAGTTAATTTTGCAAAGATTTTGGAAGAACTGCATTTAAAGTAATACTCTATTTCATATTTCTGTGCATGCAGGAAAACTATATAATGGCAAGACAGAGGGAAGAGTAAAGATGAAAGAGTGGAGAGAAGAGATATTAAATGAAAGATTGCTAAACAAATAGGTGGACCCAGAGTTCACTGGCATCCAGTGGACTTGTTGCACACAACTGAAAACAAATCTGCTTCTTCAACCTCACTGACTCTCACCCAGGCCACTAGAACAACACAAGGGATGACAGTCCTGTCCCTATTAATAAAGTACTCTTGATTAGCTTAACATTGTGTTTTGACACCAAAAATTCACTGTGAAGTTAGAAACCAGTTTGCTAGGAATGTTATAAACTATAAAAATCTAAAAGGTTTTAAAATATTAATAGCACTTGAATGGTTTTCTCCCAGATGGCCACACAGCTGACTATAGTTCTAGCCCAGAACCCTCTGCTGTTTATCCTCCAAATGTCTCTAATATAAAACAGTTTTAATCTTTTGTTGTTACTGTAATTGTCAGTGCCTGGCTGTATGGAGTGAGAAGCAAACAGAATAATCCAGGATGTATGCCACTAATAACTCAGTTTATGGTTCCTTGATGATGGGATTCCTGAGTATTAGTGAAATGTCTGGCACTGGAGGCTTCCTAACTTGAAACTCAGGTATCCAGCTGTGCCAGGTAGAACTGGGACTGGTAGGGACAAGTGAGTCTCATTTTCTGCCTATCTTTTCTGGTCCACAAATCTGTGAAAGGTTTATGCATGCTCACTGTACAATTTCAGTGATGCCAACCAAAAAGGAACAGCAGTTTTATTTGAAAGATTTGATGCTGTCTTGTATGTGTTCCTGTAAAAGTTTTAAGAAAAAACATTGTTAATTCCAATGTAATTCACAAGAAGTTACTGTTCTGGTATTCTGGTTTTCTAGCAGTGCTGAAGGAGAGCCCAGGAGATGATCCAGGTTATATGTACTAACAATGAGAGTGATCCAGAAAGAAGAGGAGGTTAAGAGCAGAAATTGAACAAAGAAGGGATGGAAAAGAAGGATGAGAAAGGTGGAAAGGAAAGGCATGAAGAATGGAGAGGAGGGGGAGGGAAATAAAAAAGGAAAGAGAAGTAGTTCAAAAAAAAGGGAGAAGGAGAAATGGGATATGAAGAAGAAGAGATTGTTATGTGATTTAAATTCTCCATGAAGCAGGCAAAATTTATCTCCAAAATGGAAATATTTCTGCTTCTTGTAAAACCTTTGGGGCAGAGCTTCCTCTTCCCTGGACAATGCTCAGAAGGACATAACCAAAATTTTCCTCATTAAGCTCATTTTTCTCTGTTTTCATAGTGACAAAAATAGTTGTGATTGGCAGATTTTTTCTTGACAGATGCTAATCATGGTGCTTCCCCATGTGGCCCTCCTTTTGGGAATTGTGAGTACAAACCATCTTTTTGATGGCAATAATCTCATGATATGTTGACCTTATATACCTAAATAATAATAAAAACCTCCATTTTAAAGCATTCCCACATTCTTATTCGGATTGCAGGAGAATCCAAATAAAGAATGATCATTACTTTTAAATATTTGCTAAATGAGTACATAAAAAAATGACATTATAGAGGGAACTCTATAGAGAGGAAGGGGAATAGGGTCAATTTAATGACCTTTCTACAGAGAGGCCTAAGAATATGGAGTGACCATTGAGTTCATTTGCTGGGCCACTCAACCATAGCCTCAAAGCCTTATAGCATCTATCTCCTTATTAACCACTCTTTCTCTCCTTCAGTTATCTGGAACAATCTGAACATTACATAGCTTGCAATAGAAGATGCCAGAAGTAGATAATGAAACAGAAGTTAAGAAAATTTACTTAAAATAAATATATACTGTCCTTGTTAGGGAACAGATTTCCCATGTTTATTTTTAAACCAGCAGTATATTATTGTTATATTTTAAACATGTATGACAAGAAGATAAAAAATGAAAGTCAACACAAGTTAGAGAGAAAGAAGGAAGTGGTACATATTTGAGGCTCTCTGTGAGAAAAGAGGCCATTTTTCATCTTAGGCCCCAGGGTATCTGTTAGTGTACTGGGAGAGGTAATTCATTAAATGAACCTAGGGTTAATGCACCTTCAAAAGAGAGCAATTTATCTTTTCTTCTTCAATAAGATCAGGCCAGGAGGTTCTATAGTTCAAAAATTTGTATCCTGGTGAGGTACTCCTGTAATGATCTCGGGTCCCTTAACTTCCATCTCTCTCATTCATTACACCCACATGACTAATGCATCAATGGCAGGTGCTGTACTTTCTCTGCAAGGTATGAGTACTTAAGTTCTTTCTTGAACACCAGGAAATATTTATATTCTGATTTGTATATTAGCCCTTAGATCCCAGCCTGGCCAAAGTGCAACCAGGGCAGTGTGAAAAGGAAGGACATGCTAGCTTAAATGAGCTGAAATGAACCTAGGAATGGTATTAGTCTATTTTAGAATAAAGTCAATAATAGCAGGCACAATGTTATTTTAAAATCTGGTGGGTCAACCATGTGAAAACAGGGGAAATATGTGAAGCCATAAGGGAACTTTTTCATACCAGATTTCCCAAATTCCAGGGGTGTTTTTGCCACAGAAAAATTTGTTTATTCATTCAGCTGTTCTCTTTTTCTATTTCTCTGTATATGCATACATATATATCCACACAGATATATTATATGCACATACATAAAGTTATACACACACATATCCATGCAAACATACATGCACTCCTACCTCCTGACTGACCAGTGCTTTCTCACAGTTCTGGCCCTTAGAAATAACTCTCCGAAAGGGGGAACATGTGTATGAGAGAATTACAAGAAGATATAATCAGTCCTGTATAAGAGTAAATAGTATACAAAAAGCTATGAAGAACTGGAGAGGAGAAAATGGAGAGTAAGTAATTCTGCCTAGCTTGACTTAGGTCCTGAAATGGAGACAAGTCAAGGATAAAGTCCAAAGTAGTAAACCAGCATTTCTCACCCCTGATTGTACCTCAGAATCTCCTCAGGAGCTTAAAAATGACAGTACTTGGATCCTATCCTTAATAGCTTAGATTCAACCAGTCCAGGGTGGGCACTTGCTCTCATTTGAGTTTTCTCTGTTCTATCTGTTTTGTCAGCACTTAGAGAAATGCTTGAGAAACAGGGTGTTCAATGTATATTCGCTGAGTGAATATATTCTCCCCTAAATATTGAGGGAAAGGACTAGATAGAGGGCAGGGATTTGTTTTTAGTTGTGTCCACTTCCTGGGTTACATGTTTGTGGCAGGGAAGCCCTGGTTCCCTGGCTAATCCTTGGGTATTTTAAAATAAAGACCCTGTGGTGTGGTTAAGTGACACCTCTCCTCGTGGGCATAGGTTCCGCTGTTGACAAAGGAGTGAAAGCAATCCTGCCCCTGCTGCCACAGAGCAGAAGAGCAACTGTTTCTTCCCCAAGTCAGATGTCACAGGCAAAATATTTTAAAAGAATACACACACATGCACACACACAGTTTTATTCCATCAATCATTATGGGATAGGTCAAATTGTGATAACCTCAAATATCAGTGGCTTAATATCATAAAAGTATATTTTTCTCTCATACTACATGTTCACTACAGGTCAGCTAAAAGTGTTGTTTATCACAGCCTCTCAGGTACTCAAGCTGATGGAGGCTCCCAGTTGGAGAGGGTTTTCATTTTTACCATAATAAGAAGAAGGGAATTTACACAGTGAATCTTGTATTAGCTTTAACACTTCCACCCAGAAGTAAAATATATTGCTTCTGCTCACATTCTGTTGGTCAAATCACACTGTGTGTCTAAGCTGAACCTCAGAGGGGTTAGAGAAAAACAATCTTATCAAAGGGCTCAAAAGCAGAGAGCGATAAATATCAGTGATGACTTTGACATTTACCAATAAAAAACAGTGGAATTCAATTCCATTTGGAGTTTATGTAAGTTTAGCTAAATTCTAATTTACTGCACAAGGCTGAATAGCTACCCCCCCAAAAAAAAAAACTTTAATAAGTTTTTATTATTTAAGGAAAAAATTAGAAATTTCCAAATGGATTTGGTACATAAATTTCAAGGTAAAAAAACTTGTATTCCCTTAGGAACAGTGTCTTATAAATAAGGTCATTGTCATAGATGACAGCTCACTTAAAGAATCACATACCAACCACAGAGAGTTTTCATCACCTGAGTTTCACAGAGTAATAAATGTTTCGCAATGCACTTGAAGCATCATCTTATGACCTGGGCTTACAATGAGAAAGCACATCTTTAAAAGTATACAAAGAAGAATATGGGTTTTCTTAAGAAGTGAACAGTGCTACATCCAAAATATATATATTCTGACTTCATTGGAAACTGCCCAATGCAAGAATGAGGACCTTTTCAAGATACTGGAATCTAAACCCCTTCAAATTGGTTAACTCTAATAGGGTAATAAGTGAGTCTTTGGAGATATAGGGGTTTCAACACATACTTTATGGATATTTTATATTATTATTTCAGTACAAAGTACACAGTCAAGCCTCGATTCTCAAACGTCTCCCACCTAGAAAAATGCAGTTTTCAACCAAATTGTTCAAAGAAAAAAATGTCTTGGTTGTCCAAAAAAGCTTTGGTTCTCAACCCCACATCCCTTTTGTGCTGATGCCTGTATGATCGGTCACATGTGTGATTTGGTTTTCAAACAAATCATTTATTGAATGGCTTTCTGGAACAAACAGAGTTGGAAAACAGAGGCTCCACTAGATGCTTTCCATTTTGGTTTGCTACTTCTTCCAACATGGCCTTCTTTTCAGCATGGCAGAGAGTGGAATAAGCTTTGCCAGTCATACCCTCATTTAACTGTGCGCTGAGGGAAGCAAAGGGTCAGTTCTACTTTCTCAAGCATAGGGAAACCTAGGGAGCTAATGAAATAGCTTATGTAAGAAAGTGAAGACTTCGTGTAAAAATGTGCCCAGATATCCAATCAGAGCTCCCATCCTACCACTAAATGTTCCTTATCTATGCTGATATTCTGAGTTTGATAAAAATCCCACCGTCAAGTTTCCGAAAGCATATATTATACTAGTGGAGAGGGTTGGATGGGTTAGGACTTCAGGATAATTAAAGATGTTAGAAGAACCAAAAGCAAAAGAAATAAAACAACTTTTTTCAATCTCCCTGTGATACAGTAATAATAAAAAAGAGAACCGAACATTGAACAGTTTCTGAGAACACAGAACAAACTGCTTACTTGTGGATAATTATGAGACAAATGAACAAATAGCAGTCTCAGATTATATTAAACCCTTAAAAGAGAAGTGTAATTAATGACGATGATAAAAAATGCTAAGTATCTGCAATAATAATTACAACACTTTTGTCTCCAGAGGTCTCAATTTTTAATGTTCCTTTTCAGAAGCAGCATCAGAATTTAATCCAAAGGAACTGGAGGACTATATGGCTAGTTTCCTCCCTAAATGGACTGAATGACCAAGTAAAAACTGCTGGTTATCACTGTGAGGTGTCCCAGGTACATCGAAATGGTGTCGAACAACATGTTGTGGAGGAAGCAGAGTTTTCTCATTGTCCAGTAGCCCTGAATGTTGGGTGTGCACACAGGCTTCCTCTCCTCCTGGCCAAATGATCCATAGTAGACCCATCAGCATACAGTTTATCTGAAGCACTTGAAAGGTGATTTATACTCTGATTTGTATTCTACTCTATTTTTCTTTTTTGTGGCTTCCGTGCTTTATGACTTTATTTCCTTGGCATAAAGCTTGTTTTAATCTGCCCAATTACAAGTATCACAGAATTCAAAGCTGGAAAAGATCTGATGCTATAACAGGGTGGTAATGTAAATGCTCCTAAAGTTGCACAGCACAGTATTAGAAACCCAGTCCATGGGGCCCCCGGGCAGCCTCCTAACACTGGCTCATGTACCAGTTAGGCCGAAGGCAGGGCAGTCTCAACCTTCCTTTATGCCATGAGCTCCTTTGGCAGTCTGGGCAAGCTGTGGGCCCTTAAATAATCATATTTTCAATAAAATAAAATAAAATACATAGGATTACAAAGGAAACATTATGTTAAAATACACCTTTCCAAAATTATAATTTTAAAAAATTTTTGTAAAATGCTAATGTATGCATAATTATTAGCAAATAAAACAAAATCTAGTTGAAGTTCTAATGTCTAAGATAATTTCGAGGCAGTGATAAACATAAATGAGATTTTTGATATATCTGCAACAAGTGCAATGTGATGAGAAAATATCTGCGATTTATATGGAAGACCAAGCATCAGGCACTGCTGTGACTTTTCTGGATTGCAGCCTACATTCATTATCCAGGACATAATAAATTTCAGTTAGAAGTCAGTAAACAATAAGGGTGCTATCATTTTTTTCTATTCCATTTCATGGATACCTGGTTTCTAATCCCTGACCCTAAATTTATCATATCAACAGTCCCTGATAGAGCATTTACACGTTTACCATTATGACAAATCAGCGTACCACCACCAACAAATGCTTATTTAGCACCTCTTGCCACTGTATTAAGTCCAGAAGCAATACCATGTATGGTTCTGGCTATGTGAAGCTGAGGATATAATTAGGAACACAATACCCACACATGCTGGGATTTAGAAGTATGCAGTACAAGAGGAAATCAGAGTTCAGATCATTGGAGAGCAAGGCTGTCTGGACTCTGGTGCAAACTAAATGGTAAAAGTATAATTGCAGAGGTATAAAATGTAGGCATTAGTCTGTATTTGCTGACTGCCTACACAGCAACTGTGATGGGGGAGGGAAAGAACAAATGGTACAAGTAACTTGCAAATTTAGGTAGAGGGTCACACACACAAAGCAGCATCTGAAAAAATGGGAAGCAATATATCACCAAGGTGTAGACTAAATAGACAAAGTTTCAGGGGGCCCCAGAAGAAAAGGTGCTTTCACTTCATGCTCAGCACAAATGGACGTCTCTGGCCAAAGACTCCATTGTTCATGGTTTATGCTTACTTTCCATCCATCTGCAAAAATACACGTATACTCCAGTCTTTTGCTGATATAAACGGTTCCAAATTTCATTCCTAGGTGGGGAAACAAGGAGTCATTTCTTATGAGTGAGTGATATATGATACCACATTCCTAAACTTTTTTCTCCTCCAAATTTCCACAGAAGTTGAATGGCCACTTTGAAACTTAATGATAAATGGTAGAAACTCATTTCCTTCTGCTATTGGTGTTAGAACAAGACTCATTTAGCAAACAACAGATTGTCGATTCTGAACTAAACATGAGAATAGCATCTGGTCCATAGTTTAGAAGCTCAGATTTCTTTTGCTTCTACTGAATACGTTCAATAATAAAAGGGAGGGAGGTCCTGGGTAATTTTAACTTTGTTATCAGGACATCTAAATTATTACATTTATAAATAAATTACATAGTAAATTTAATAATAGGTGGTAGGTATTCAAAACTGACTTCCTTTAAATAATTCCTAAGCTAATAATGACTAAACTAGCCAAGAATATGACATAATCACCTGGAAACCTAATCGGATCCATTTTAGTCCAGATAAATGATAGAGCATGTTGCTTAAATGAAATCAGCACTTGTTACACAGTCAGGAAATGGTAATTTAAGGCTAAATGTTTTGAATTGCTTGAAGGTAACCTATTTGGGCATCATAGAATAAGCCACCATAGAAATTTTGGAGAAACAGAAAGATAAAAGTTTTTGGTATATTATCACATACTAAAAGCTTCATTAAAATCTTACAAGTTGATAAACACTAACTTTTTTGTTCTTGAATCAGGACTCTGTGTTTATACCCTTTCTATTATAAACTCATTCATTCATCAATTTGACAAATATTTATGGGCAACCCCTACATACTAGGTAATAGGGAGGACTCAGGGATGATAAATAAGGCATAATCTCTGCTCTCAAGCATCTTGCATTACAGTTACAAGATAAGACCTGCAAACAATCAACCAAGTGTCAAACTCCACATGGTAAAAGAGTATTGCTTCAACTCTGCCCCAGCCATATTAAATAGTCTGTTAAACCCCCCTTCATGTTATTATGCGTTTATTTAGATGCCTGTCTTCCTACTGAAGCATCACCTCCCAAAAGATATGGAGGTACTTTATTATTGTGTCTCTAGTGTCTACCATATGACTGACGGGTACATTTTAAGCATATATTAATTGGGTGGGTGGGCGGGTGGGCAAGCTTGTTTCTAATTAGTATTATCAGGGAGTGATTAGTTAGGTTTTTAAATGGACCCTTGAAAACTAGTATGCTATTTTCATCATGGGGAATTTTCCAGGACTTGTAAACATCTTCATGGGATCAGGTGACTGAGTGCAGGCTAATGTGGGTGATATCTATAAAGGTCACTCTCAGGCATGGCCATGAAAAGTCCTGTTTGATTTTCCATATTCTCCCTCTTTTGTCCATGTCTTTGGAAGTAAAGGACTTGAGATGGTAGATTTGTGTGCTGTAAGAAACCTAAATCCCTGAGTTTACTGTATGCAAGAAAGTTCCCTAACTAGAATACACATTGGTTATTGAGAGAATAAGAAATAAGCCTTTGTTGTGTGATGTCACTGAGGTTCTAGGGTCATTTGTTACAGCAGTGAGCCTATTCTGACTAATACAGTTGGGGACAGTACCAGTGAAGGGTGTCATTCCTTTTGGAAGGAATGATATGAGTTAGATTCACAAATTTATGCGGAAGGGAGTGAACTCCGACATTTCCACTAAAAATACAATCATTCCCTGAGTTTATTTGCAGAGTTAGAATATAATAAAACAGATATAATGATCTCATGGGCCAAATCTGTTCCTTAGAATGCCTTTTTTGGCCCAGGTTGTGTTGGTCCATATGGCATTATAAAAAGCTGAATTTGTTGTTGCTAGTAATTTTTAAAAGGCGGGAACCTTTCAATTTTTTTTTTTTAAGTCAACTATCCTAAATGATTTGGGCTGAATAGCATCTAATCTCTTTAAATAAAACCTGAGTTCTCTAATTTTCTGCAATGCCCACAACTCCCTATACCTCACACCCAACCTCCTTACATTATCTGCCTAGTTCTGGTGGATATTTGAGTTTGCAACCCCTTCCTTTGAGACACTGAGGACTGAGGTTGCAGGAACATGTGTTGACTGTGTGTTTATTTTGTTGGTTATCCTTACCTTGTTCAGGATAATGGTTCTATGGAAAGATATAGATTTTCTTAACATTTTGTGGTGAGATAAAACAAAAGTGTTAAGGCTGTTATTGGGAACACCACAGCCTGCTAATTACACTGGGTGATGCCCATCATTGTGGGCTTGAGACAATGTTTAAGCTAAGGGCTAAGCATGGTTTAGCCCTTGCAGTGGAGACCAGACAATTTTATTATATCCTCACCATTTCTACACAAAAGATAATTTTCTCAGAGAGGACAACTTTGAGTATATACTGGAATTTTGAGGGAACAATAATCCAGGAAAATTTTCTGAATGCAATTTTCAATGGCTGAGAAATACAAATGTAGAATTATTGTGATTCCTACTGAAAACAGGTCTCAAATTTACTAGATTTTTTTTTCTTTCCTTTCACTTATCACAAGTGGTATAAGTGGTATAAGTGGATCTGACCACCTTTCAATATGGTCTAATCAAGTCAAGAAATGCAACAAAATGTCTTTATGGGTAGCAGTGGGGATGAGGATGAAAAAAGATAAAGCAGTCTGCACAAAAATATTAATGATTTTATAACAAAGTAAACCAAGTAAAGCCCCCAATTGGGGAAAATGAGGCACTGATCATGTAACCCATGATGATATTTTAATTTGTACCTCTTCCTGAGGGTACCTGTATGCATGTATTAAAAAAAGTCACACCAGTGAAATCATAGATATGCTTAAGATATAACCTTAGAGTTGACACCTCTAAATACTACATCAATTTACATCTCCCCCAATGTAAGTTTCTGAATGAATGAGTGAAAAACCGAATGCTGTATGAATAAATGAATGTTATAAAAGTATCAACATACTATACAACCCCAGCTGTCTCTAGTGTTTCCTCAAAGCAAACCAGGAAGTCTCCTAAAATATTGATGGAAAGAGATGCCTAGAGGAACACACCTGCATGCTTCTAAGTTATAAATAATACTACGTTGCTCTGAGTTCCAGAAAAGATAAATTTCTGTGCTCATTGGAATAAATTATTCTCCTCTCATCATGGTATAATGAGCCAGGATTAGGAGAACCTGGATTCTGGTTCTTCCGCTCTGGGAAAATCAGTGAGGTTCTTAGGATCTTGCTTAGTTTGTTTACTAAACCATATTTTACACATTTTCCCACAACTTCTGTATACAGCTAACCAAATTGTTAATGTAGGACACAATTCCACCGTCATTTACACTGAAAATTAGAGGTAGCACTGCACTTACTGGTAGCTTCATCACTCCAAAAAACCCATTTTATTTTTTATTCCCCACCCTCTATCCTTCTATCTCTCACTAAATGAATTTTTAGTTCTGTCTCTATGAAAAGAAAGCTTAGTAAAACAGGAATATATAAAGCAAAGCACAGGAGAAGTGATAAAAATTAGATGCAATATTTTGTTTAGATTGCTTCATTTTAGGGTCTGTTCCTTGCTAATCTACAAATCTAGCTTGAGGCTTTCATTCTATTTAATTATAAGGCAGAACAGATGTGAAGGATTCTATATTCCAGGGGCATGATAAAGATACTATTATGAAATGTTATATTTTCATAGTAATAAGTTGACTCTTGAGGAAAAGAAATTTATCTTAAGCAGAGTATTCAGTGAGTTTAGGAAGTAATCTCAAGGGAGGCAAATAAAATTCTTCAAAGACATAATTAACTGCCAAAGCAGAGACCCATCGCTTCTGGTAGGAAGCATGTATGTATTTATTTAGCTCCCGTTATTATGCTGTAGGGATCACTCTGGTGCCATCACAGCTAGACATGGTAGGATATATAAAAATAAAAGGTAATGGTAAGAGAAGTGTTTCACAGCTACTTGAATGTGAAAATTTACATCAAAAAGCATTTCTAGAAAGAACTAAAATAAGAAACACCATCTACACTAATCTAAGCATGTTATTCAAAAACAAAAATGAAAATGTACTAACTGGCTAGTCTTTGAATGAGAAAAGAGATCATCTAAAATAGTATATGTGAGAGAAAGGAAAATTACTTTACAATATTAATTTTTTAAGTTTTAAGGAACAACCTGCTACCCCAAAATACTGCTTTTGGCCTTTAGCAGAAGTGCTGTACTTCAAACCCTATGGCAACATCAATCCAGAGGAAGAAACACGCTCCTACCCCTAAACTTTTCAGGTTTTATCCTATGAATTAATAGGCACAATTAGGAATAAGGTATTCATTGCAATATTATACATAATTTTAAACAATGTAAAATAGCCCAAATTCACAAAAAGAAAATGAATAACATACTCTACCAAATTAATGAAACTACCAAATATAAAGTAATTATAAAGTCAATAAGGTAGCATGGAAAATATTCATAACATGGTTAATGAAAAATCAAAACATGAAATTTCATTTACAACATGATGATTAAAATTATAAAAAACATACTATATTTTCCTGATTTTATGACACTGTCCATTTTGAGGTGTTGATTTAATAACAATTATGTGTACCCAGGAGAATATACATTATTCAATCAGATCTTACAGTTTTTAATAAATTATTAAGGTAGCATTTATTTATTCATATATTATGTTTAAACTTAACAGACCTCTTAAATACATCACAGAAGTTTAATAATCACACTTTTTAAAGTTTTTTATTTATTTTTTATTGTTGTTCAAGTACAGTTTGGTCCATTTTCCCCCACCACACCTCCCAGCCTCGACCCCGCCCCTCTTTAACTTTGTCCATGAGTGCCCCTTATGTGTTCCTTGACCACCTTACCCCTGTTACCCATCCCCATCTTCCCCTTCCCCCTCTTCTCTGTTCACTGTCAGTTTGTTCTTCACTTCAGTGTCTCCGGTTACATTTAACTTACTTGCTCTGTTGATTAGTCTCCACTTGTAGGTAAAATCATATGGCATTTGTCTTTTACTTCCTGGTTTATTTCACTTAGCATAATGCTCTCCAGAATAATCACACTTTTTAAAGATTTATTGAGACATAAATTACATATAACACTGTAAAAGTCTGAGGTGTACAACACAATGATTTGATAGGTATGCATTGCAAAATCAGTTTAGTTAACACCCATTACCTCACACCTCACATAGTTACAGCTTTTTCTCTTGTGATGAGTATTTTTAAGATCTATTCCCTTAGCAGCTTTCAAATATACATACAATATTGTTTGCTATAGTGACCACACAACACATTACACCTCCAGAAATTATTTATCTTATCACTGGAAGTTTGTACCTTTTGGCCAACAAGCAAAAGTGGTCCAAATAAACTCTCGATATAATCCATAATTAACAAACAAGTTTCAGAAGGTTGACTTTCAAGTCTCTCAAAAGGACAGACTCACATATACAGTTCTTACATACATTTTTATGCACTCTTATAGACTTTGTGAATAAATGCTTAGAAACACATACAATTCTTATAAATAGTCAATAACCACAAAATCCAACATTTTTGTATTTGGTGGTAAGGTTGCTCTGAGTTCAACAGTGGATGCTAGCATGTTTACTGGCTGAGTGAACAATGGTGACTGTGTTCAGCTGAACCTTGGGAAAACATACTACATTTTAGGTAGATCTAAGAAGATCACAACACCCCACTGGGGACTTAGACAACATAGGCTCAGCTCTCTCTTCTTCGGTGGCCGGGGAGCTCTGAGGGGGCATTTGTGTGCATAGTATAGTTGATTTGTCAGGGTGACCAGTCCAACTTGTCGATCTCTCTAGAGTGTCAGTCTACAGAAACCTCCCAGAATGTTCAAGGTTCCTGTGTCACCCTTCCCCACTCCTAGAACTCTTGGAAGGTCTGTACAAAGCCTTCTCCCACTCGGAGTACAGGCCAAAAGTGGACAAGGCAAAGATGGAGCACTGGCAGTGGGCACGGGGTGGGGACAGGCGCACAAAGTCACAAAACGTAAAGCCCATGCCCTGGTACACTTGCAGTTTAGTACAGAAGTCACACAAGGTGACTAACTATAAAACAGTCAACTGGGTCTATGACCAGGAAGGCATATATTTAGACTTGCCTTGAGGATCAGACCAGATCAAGCTTCTAGAGGAGAGATAAGCTGGGTGGGCTGGGTAATTAGTTATTGGGAGAAAGTGTTCCAGAAGAAGGGACAGTATATATAAAGTCCTGGCAACATGATCAAGCACAAGGTGTCAGAGGAACTGGAAGCTCCTCCCAAGGCAAACAACTGTAATACAGGAAAGAAAAGTTCATTTCCAAAATTCTAAAATTTTATGCAAAGTGATGTCCATTTTTTACTTACTCTAACTGACTTACCAGATAGAAGTTTAAATTTTGCAAAACTATAATTTGTCTGAATACATGGGTATCATACCTAGCTTGGACCATACCCCATCTAAACTCTACTAATTCAATTGGATTTAGCCATGAGTGGCAGAAAAAAGAAAAGTATTTTTAGGGCCCCTGAAGTTAACAGTCATTTTCATTGGTTATAAAAAACACACCCAATTTGAAAATCTTTAAATTGCCCACTTACAGAAAAATTCAAAGCCCAAGTGTTGTCCAGTAAGAATGACCTTGGCAGTGTGGAGCAAATGGGTTGGCAGTACTTGGGGCACACTGCGATGCATAGTGAGGTGGGTAAACAAGTATTAAAGGAATCCTCTCAGCACTGGTGTTCTTGAGCCTGGCCCAGCTGGGTGCACCACAGGCTTTTTTTGGAGAGGGGCCATGTCCCCTATTGTGGAACAAGATGAGAGCAGTCTTGCAGGCAGGATAAAAACAATTTGGAATTGGGTGCAAAATAGGAAGTGCCAGCTGCTATCATCTAGCAATTTGTGAATGTTGGGTTTGGGTGCAGAACTTCCTCCTAGAGGGAGGGGGACGGCTGGTTCCAGGTTGCCTGTTACTAGGCAACCCAGGGAGTCTCTATGGTAATTTACTAGACAATCTGGCTTGTCTCTGCACAGATAGAGTTGTTTTATATTTGTTAGTTAAAAATACATTAAGGTACAATAAGTATGCCGTAAAGTCCATAAAATGGAAGTGTTCAATTTGATAAGTTTGACATATGTTTACACTGGGGTAACCACCACAATAATCAAGAAGAAGATAAAAGAGAAAACAGGGCCATCAGGAAGCACAGGGAAGGAACAGGGAAAGACACAGGCAGGCATAGTTTGCCTCGTTGACCAAATGCTTCCTGGGTAGCAGCAAACCAGACTGTCTAGTACATTCCGACATTTGGACCTTTCTTATCTGTCATTCTCCTGCTCAACTTGCCCCTGCCCAGCAGTGACAAGGCCTCCAGACTATGGCTGCTACACATCACTACAAGGCATGGAAAGTCATGGAAAAGCAGACTTACACAAGGAGCTACTTTCAATATCCAAGTTTGCAATACAAGGGAATTTTCTAGCAAATTAGCAGTTTGACAGCTGTGGTACTAATTTGTAACTTTTTATTCTGCCATGTGTATTTTTCCTCTGAACCCCTCCTCCAACTATTATGCCTGAATATCATGCAGCCCTGCTTACGTTGCAATGAGGGAGGTGCAAGACACAACTGACTGTCCCTGGGCACAGAAATTGTTTGGGCACTCAAAGCAGACCACCAGTGCCCATTTTCAGGATTGATATGGCTATTAGGAGACAGAATGTATCTTCTTCTTCCTGAGATCTCAAGCACTAGAGTAGCACCTTAGAATAGGGGCTGTCATATGCATGGGTGCTAGAGCCAAACTGGGTATTCGGATCTAGTTCTGTTCCTTATGATTCATGAGTTTGGGCAAATGACTTAACCTCATAGAATGGTTGTAAGGATCAAATGAGGTAATGCTTGTAAAATGCATAGAAGATTGCCAAGCACATAGGAAGCACTTACAGAATGGTAGCCACACTAACCAAGGTTACTTTAGGCTGGATTGGTGGAGACATTTTTGCTGCTTGGTGAGAAGCACCTGCTTGAGACGGTCCCTGCAAAGGAGCACATTGTCAAGAGAAGGAAGGAGAGAAAGAACTGGAAAATAACCTGATGAAGTTATTCAATGTAAGATGCAGCCTTTTCTGGAGTCACAGTCACTGCTTGGGTTGTCAAGTTCCTTGAGGAACTACATTCGCTCTTACATTTTTCGTACTCTAGATGGAAATACATTTGTGACATTCACAGTGGAATGAATTCTGACTACTGCACCCACATAGGAATCCTACAACTCCGAGGCAAAATGTCAACCAAAACTTCCTACTTTGACCTGTGGCTCACTGCAGGAAAAATGCAGCCTACCTTTGTCCCTATACCAGGACATGAAGGGCTGCTAGAGTGAGCAAACTGTAGAAGACCCAATTCTATCTTTAGTCTCTCTATTCTTAAATGATAGCCATGGCTTCGATTTATTCAGTGACAGCATTCATTTTTATTTTCTTTGTTAAAAGTGCCCGAGTTGAAGAAGTAAGACGAAGCAAGAGGGGGAAAATGTTTATTTGCGCTGCTTATTCTGTTGCTTCTATCTTTCTAGAATAAGGAAATAAATTGTAGACATGGATTTATTTATTTATTTACCAGTAAATGTCACATTCATTAGTGAAACCCTCAACATACAATGAGGCAGATGACTGTGAAGATGGAAGAGTGCTGAGTTCAGTTTCAAAATTCCTGTCAGGATCCAATCTAAAAAAAATTTAGATTGGTAGGGCTGTATGAGTCAAAGGCAAGCTTCAGCAGTACCTCTGACATGCATTTCCACAGACTGGCAGATTTATATTTTTCAATTTGGAAAGTCAGGGTGCAGAGGTTTAAAACAAATGCATATGTACTGACAATCTTTATCTTTCTTTCCCCAATCCATCCCTAAAAAGCCAGAAGAGAGGTAAAAAGTCGGCTTAGACCAGTATGGATTCAACCTTCTAAAACAATCTCGTATCCCCCTAACATTCAAATGACATGTGAAACAAAGAGTGAAAACTCCTGTCATAAATTACTGTGATATCACTTTGCTTGAATTTTCTGTCTAAAATTTCTGTTATTCCATCTCCAAACTGGCAGATTCATTGTGATTTTAGGTTTCATCAATTTTCCAATAGCTTAGTTAATGCTACTAAGTCTGCTTTTCAGCACTTCACAGTTTAACATTTTAAGTAGTATAATTACACAGAAAAACCCTGCATGGTACAATGATTACCCATAGTTCCTCTATTCATTTCATAAAGTTCCAATGAGTGCCTTTTATGCCCATATGGTATACTTTTAAAAAATCTGTGTTGGATTCTCATAATTAATTTTTTTCTAAATTTTAAAGGCTAAAAGTAATATTTTGTGACAAATGGAAAAAAGCCGAAGATATACAAAAACATATATTCAAGGAATTTATATTGTTTAAAAGGAGACATTGCACTTGAGTGTATCGAAGAGGAAATGTTTTCATTTTATATAATAATCTACATAGTCTGAAATTATACCATTTAAATTCTGAATGTGAATTAGGAAAACTATGATTTAAAAGATTGGGGTGTATATGTTGTTTTAGCAATGAAGTAATTTCTCAGTAATAAGTTATGTTGCATTCAGGATTAGACTTATAAAATAAGCTTCTATTATGATTAGAAGCTTAGAGAATACAGACATTTTTAAATTAAGGAACAAAACTTAATCTCAAACTTTATGCTTCAGAGGATAAATAGGTAAAAAGATAAAGTCAATGATGCAACATTTCATTGAATATCATTAACCAGTACCTTAAATTTATGAAGGGAAAAAATAGAGTAATACTCAGATTATGTTAGGACTCCTTATGAGTATTTCAATTAAAATATGCACCCTTGATATCATCAAGATAAAAAATTGTCCTGCATGACTGGAGCCGAGGTCCACTGCACTAACTATATTTATACCCAATTACCAAGCTATGGCCCTTGATTTCCTTTTAATGCCATCTGCCAAAAAGTTGAATTAAACACAGCTTGAATTTCAGCCAGTTTCCAGAATTCTCCTTAACGGAATGGATTCTTAATGCTGCATGGAACAGGAGTAATATGATGAAGTTCTTTGCATCGGCATTCAGAGATTGAGGCCTCTTTCTCTACAACAAGACATTCTCTGGACTTGCCAAAGTGGGTAAGGGGAGAGCCCACACCCAGTTAGAAGCAGACAAAAAAAATATTTCACTTTGATCTTCTGGTGAATGCTCTCAATTTATCTAAAATAGAAAACTGTTTTGAACAACTTCTCTTTAACTATGCAGGTGTGTTTAGCAAGCAAATCCCCTCTTCTTAATTTAAGGATAAACTAAAAGGGATATATTTAAACAACCATAGTCTAAACCTATAGCAGACTATTTGAAATAAATGCACAAAATGAACTGTATGTGTAATGAATTCAATTTGTATAGTAAAGGATTTTTTTACTCTAAGATTAACTTAATTTTCATAGGTTTATAATTGTTTAAAATTTGCAAATTTTGAAAGTCAAAATGTAAAATTAAAAAGGTTTATACACATACTCAAAAGATTCTTCAGTTTATATATACACATATACTTTTAAAGATCAGATTTTTAAAGTTTGTTTTGAATGATTTTCATGTCATGGAAATATTGAGACTAACTTATTCATAACATTCATGAAAACTGTCAAGCATTTTCTTTTATGAATTAACAAAATATTCATAAATTGGCTTAAAACATATAGATATATACACTGCAATGCTTCCCCAATTAATTGTACTTAGCATTTTGGTAATGACTTTAATGCCAGATTGCTAACAAATTGCCTATAACTATAATCTGCCCTTAAGTAGTCAATGTTCAAATCCTTTTCAAGAGAAGCACTATATCAAGATTTACAAGTTTTATAAAGGTGAGTTGAATCTCTCCCATTGTTAAATCCCAGTACTCTTTCCACGCTTTGCTCTACCTGTCCTTGTATTTCTGACCCCCTTTACCTAAGCCACACCAGACCATGCTTTTCCACTGCAGGCCCTGAAGAGGCTAAAGGATTCAGCTTTTCTGTCTCGCCTCTCCCTCACTGTTGTACTCCTCTGGGGACCCTCAATAGCTAACAGTATCTATTCTATAGAAAATTTGTACTATCTTGTATAAGCTTTTTACTCCCTACAATGGATCTCAAAAAACAAAAGGGGTTAGGTATTTTGGCTTAGGTATTTTAAGAAAAACATTTTTAATTCAAATAGCTAATTTAAAATTTCCGTTCTGAAAAGCTTTGAAACATGACTGCATTAATTCATTTACTTTTTACTCATTCAGGAAGCATCTAATAAACCTCTTCTATGTATGTGCCAGGTGTTGTGTGCTACCTGTTGGGTACACATAACAAGGAGACATGGCCTAGTCCACAGGGAGCTTACGGTAAGCAAGTCACAAAAAAATAAATATATAACATTAAATTGTGGCACTGCCATGAGCAACACAGTGATAGAGAATCATGGGCTAGAAGGAGGAATGCATATTTCATTAAGGTTGTTTCAAAGGAAGTCTCTCCAGAGAGGTGACTTCTAGCTGAGACCTGAAGAGAAGTTAGTGTGAGAGTGTGTGTGCGCGCGCTCACGCGTGTACAGAGTGGAAAAGAGAGTAATAACTGAGTGGGGGAGTTGAAGAAGGTAGGAACTGGTCTTCTTTAAGGCCAGGACAGAATTTATGACCATCCTAGTGGTGCACAGAGCACACTGAATCTTAAGAGAAGGAAGGAGTGATGGAAGGAAAATGTGGAGGGAGAGAGAGAAAGGGGGAAAGGATGAGGGGAGTGTGATGAAGGTGAAGAGATGAACAAAGAGAGAGGAAAGGGATGAAGGGAGAGAGAGGGAGAAACATGAAGAGACAGTAGTGGAGGAGAAAAGGGAGACACGGAGGGAGAAATAAATGATAGAAAAATAGAAACATAGAGGGATAAAGAAAGTAATGGAGGAGGAGGGATCAGGGAAAGAGATAGTTGGAGAGTGATCCGGGAAGTGTATGCACAGATGAGAATAAATAATTTAGCTAGAGCCCCAGTGCTACTCCTAAAAACAAACTTCGGACTCAAGTAGTGCGGCAGAAACATATCTAAGATCCTCCTCCACCCCAGATTCCCAGACTCTCCTCCTCTCCCGGGCTCCGGTCTCAGGGCCCTGCTTGGACTCTACTTTAGAGTCTCTGACATCTCTGGTGGTCTCAAATGGTAACTACAGCTCTGTCCTATTGAGAGTCAGTGATTATTCAGCTCCCAAGAGACCCGATGTTAGACCGGAGAGACCTGATGTTTTATCATCTCTGCATCACCTTTTCTCTGGGAAGCTGAAAAGCCTTTGCAAACCCTTAAGTATCTTGCCCTGTAAAAACAAAAACAAAAACCATGAAAAAAACAAAAATGAAAAATAAACCCAAAAAAAGAAAACTAAAATAAGTAAATACATACATACATACATACATACATACATGCATGCATACATACAATCCTTCTGGGGCTTGTACTGTGTCAACATGGCTATGCTACAATTGTGTTTCCCAGAATTCTCTTCCCTTCCCCATATGGCTCCTATCTGAGCTGGTCAGAAGTGGCATCTCTAGATGCTTTGAAGGTGAACTGATGAGGCAGTCATTGCTTTCTTCAGGTTGTCATGGTCATGGCCACAGGCAACGAGAAGCTAGCACGTTCTTGTGCTCCATGCTCCATGACCAGCTCTTTATCCAGATGGTCATCTCTGCTGACCAACAGGTCCACCAAATCCCCATCAGTTCCTTTCTGCAATTTCTCTCCAGTAGCTAGTCCTACCTGACCTGTCACTGCTAGTTCCAGTTGACCCACGAGCTCCAGTGCTTTGGAAGCTGTGTAGTGACTTCTCTGCTCTCCCTACACTGACTTTTAATTTCTACTTTTCCAGCTTCTCCAACTATTGTATGACTTCTTAGGCCTACAATAAATATTTTTTTGTGTAATGCTCATGATATTTTGCTTCTCTGGTTGAATCTTGGATGATAGATGATCTATTATACCAAAGAGAGGGCAGTCATCTTTAAGAATTTACATACATGAAAAACTGACTAGGTTACAAATTAGTAAGGGGATAGGGAACAAGACCTTTATATTTCACAGCTAATTATAGTATTCTTAAGGATGTGGAATCATTTATATCATAACAATATGATACATTTTGGCACCATCACGTTTTTCATAAACCACATGATTAATTAGGGCAAACTGGATAATTCAAATTTGAATTTTAGATAAATTACAAGAATAAATCTAAACTGTAATTCAGGCAATATCAAGTGCTTTTAATTACCATCTGTTTCATAAAGCAACATGGCTGCCTTCTGCATTTTGTTTTCTTTGGGCAGAGCAAGTATAAAAGTAAGATACAGGTAGATTGATCTTAACCCCAGTATTTCTGTAAAGAAGATAATGATCTTGATGTGTATAAGTAACTTAAATGAAATACAGTGATAGTGAAGCCAACAGAGAAAAACGAGAAAGCCACAAACACACCCACATGCACAAATAACAAAGTTCATTGATACATCCATGTTCTTGGTTAAGAAGCCAGAATTTTCTTTATGGGAAGTGGTCACATCTGATGAGAAAGCTTTCAGGTATTTTGTATCTATTATATATAATGTATCTTGTAATTTTGCTAACAGTGTATGTGAGTAAGAAGACAGATTTGTTTTAACTATACAGCTAAAACTAGATCAGTGGGCACTGCATAAACGAAACTCTTTTTTTTTTCTCTCACTCAGACAAAACTAGACAGTTTTTCTGCTTAACTCCACCTGGAGTAAGCGGGCCATTGTAGAGGTATGTTAAACACCCTCAACTCTCTGCAAAGTTAATGTCTTGAACTCTCGTACTGGCTAGTACTTCCCTCAATAAAGACATTGACCCCTTAGGAAAGAACATGAATATATCGATGAACTCTAACACCCCAAGGACCAAAAAAATTTTAACTTTTATTTTACTGAAAAGTTGCTTATTTACCTTCTTTTGAGTATCTCAAGAAACAGTTGCCTATTTCTTGCCCTCTCCCTCCATGTGATTTTATGTCAAAGATTATTTATAAAGAAGTTGGTAAAACAGAAGTACAATGCATGCATGAAACACAAGACATGTTTTTCTTTCTTCCTGAGTTTTTTAAAATTGTGATGAAATATACATAACATTTGCCATTTTAACCACTTTTAAGTGTAATATTTAGTGGCATTAACTGCACTCACATTTTTGTGAAATGTAACCACTCTCCATCTCCAGGAGTTTTTGTACCTCCCCTAAATGAAACTCCATACCCCTAAACGTTTACTTATTGTCCCCACCCCACAGCCTCTGGTAACCACTATTCTACCTTCTGTTTTCATGAATTTTACTAGTGTTGGTACCTCATATAAGTGAAATCATAAAATACTTAACTTTCTGTGTCTGGTTTATTTGACTAAGCATAATATTTCCAAGGTTCATCCATGTTGTAGCATATATCAGAATTACATTTTTATGGCTGAATAACGTTCCATTGTATATATATATAGCATACTTTGTTTATTCATTCATGTGTTGATGGACATTTTGGTTGTTTCCACCTTTGATTATTGCGAATAATGCTGCTGTGAATATTGGTGTACACATATCTGTTCAAGTTCCTGTTTTTAATTCCTATTTTCTGAGGTTTTAGATCATGAAACTAATATATGTTAACACACATACATACACACACAAGTAGAGAAAGAAAGAAGCCTGGGGTTGACTGTGTTGACAAACTTTTGAGAACACAGAAAGTTTTTCCTTCCTAGGCAGAATCAGGGTCATAAAATGACTTCAGTTTATTCATATTCAAGCAAGGAAGCCCAGAGACGGGAAGAGATTTGTCTAGAGTACAGCTAGTCAGTGTCAGCCGTAGGACCACAGTCATCCAAAGTCTCTTGATCTCTAGCCCCAGCGATCATTCCGCCTGAGTCAGAGTATTGTTTCTGCCCACATAATTAACACTCCTATATGCCCCAAGCTCCATCTGGCATCTGTAAGGATTATGGAATTTTAACACCGATTAGTTGGTCATGATATTTATTATGTGTTTATTTAGTGAAAGACAGTTTTGTTTTGTTATGTGGCTGTGAGAAGTGTGGGGATAGGGGAACAAGACCTTTATATTTCATAGCTAATTGTAGCATTTTTAAGGATGCGGAATCATTTATATCATAGCAATATGATACATTTTGGCACTATCAAGTTTTTCATAAACCACATGATTAATTAGGGCAAACTGGGTAATTCAAAATTCCATGGCAGGAGTACTTATAGAAACTTATGTTTTATCTTAGGTGGAGGAAGAACAAAAGTTTTTGGCTTGCTTTGATTAAGAACAAGCCAAGGAATGTGAGAAAATAATGAAACAAATGAAAGATGGTGGTAAAACTGGGATGAGTCTGCTTTAAAAGAAGAGAAACATAGAGCCAGAATAAAAACTAAAAATTAAAATGTAAAGAAAGGACATATAATAAAAATAAATTTAGCTACCTCAATTATCACAATAAGTATAAACATACTAAATTCCACACTTAAAAATAAAGGTTGTCAGTAGATTGGCTAATTTAAGAACAATAAAGCTAACTTATATACTACTTATAAGAAAAGGATACTTATAGAAATACTAATCAAAAGAAATGTATGTCACTATCACTCAAAATATAAATTAAATATTGATGTTACTATAAATATTTAAATCTATAATGTTTATAGAAAATTTAGAAATTACATTCTCATTAGTTTAGAGGTAAATCTAATAGAAAAAAATATAATTAATAACCTTGTACATATGTGAAAACCTGATTCTCAAAATTAGAATAACATTTTCAAATATTTAGCAGATATGATTGTATAAAATGATATCTTATTCAGAAAGTTGCCTATATTCTAGGCCCAGTGTCAGCAAACTGTGTCCTTCAGGTCAGATCCAGGCCACAAACCTCGTTTTTTTTTACATTTTTAATTGGTTGTAAATATTTTAAAAAGAAAAAAGTATAGGTGACAGAGGCTATATGTAGTCCCCTAAGTCTGAAATATTTACCATCTAGCCCTTTACAAAAAAAAAAAAAAAAGTTAGCTGACCTGTGTTCTAGGCCATTCAACAAATATTTAACAAGACCTATTGTGTGCTGGACACTGCTCCAGACACTGGGGATATTACAGTAAACAAAACAAACAAAACCCCGTCTCCTTAGGGCACTTGTATTGAAGTAAGGGAGACAGATAAAAAGTAAGGTAAGTAAGTATAATACATAGTGTGTTTGATGGTGATCACTGTTAAGAAGAAAAAATAAAATGGGAAACTAAATTGTTGTTTTGGAGAATTAAATACTCAAAGTACATAATTTATGGATCAAAATAAAAATTGTAATGAAAAATTTAAAATATATAGAATTGAATCATAATATAACCAGTAAATATTAAAATCTTTGAGGTATGTTAAGGGGAAATGTTAAGTTTTACATACTGTATTAGAAAAAATAAAGATTGAATAGTAATAAGCTATAAAAGTAACTTAAAAAGTTACAAAAATGGTATCAGATAAACACAAATGTACTAGAAAGAAGGAAGAATAAAAAGTAAAAATTAATGAAATTGTAACAAATAAACTGTTGGCAAAATTGTAGAGTTCATAAATCAAAGGAAGGCTAATTCTTTAGAAATATTAATGAAGTAAATGTCTCGAGAATGATCAAGAAAAAATATTAGTAAAGAAAATTAAAATATTATAAATGTAAATAGGAACACAAAAATATTTCACATATAAAGATAAGAACAACTTTGTATCAATAATTTGAATCAGAAAATTATAACATCAATTGTGACCCGGGATTTTTATATCAAACAGTCTTTTGACCCAGTGATTTTGATGCTGGAAATATACCCTAATTCAAAAGAACTTATGCACCCCTATTTATTTACAGTAAAACTATTTATAATAACAAATTGCTGGAAACAGCTTCAGTGCTCATCAGTAGAAGAGTGGGTCAAAAAACGGTGGCACACTTACAAAATGGAATACTACGCAGTAGAAAGAAAGAAGGAACTCCTGTCTTTTATTGCAGCATGGATGGAACTGGAGAATGTTATGCTAAGTGAAACAAGCCAGGTGGTGAAAGACAAATACCATATGATCTCATGTATAAGATGAACCTAGTGAACAAAATAAATTAACGAACAAAATAGAACCACAGATATGGAAATGTGGAACAGACTGACAATGACCAGAGGGGATGGGAGAGGGTGTTAATGGAGTAAAGGAGGTGAAGGACTAGATAAAGAACATGCATGAATGACCCATGGACACGGACAACAGTGTGGGAATTGACCAAGGGAGTGGTGAGTGGGATGGGTGGAGGAGGGCAAAGGGGGAAAAACTGGGCCAATTGTAATAGAATAATAAAAAAATCTAAAAAATTAAGAAAACATAGTCATAACTATAAAATAAATTAATATTTTAAATAAAATTATACAAAACAACTGTCTACCTTAGATTGACAAGTAATCTCTATCAAACTTTCAAGAATCATTCCAATATGACTTTACAATACCCTTCCAAAGTATTTAAAAATACACTCATTTCACAACCATGTTAAGCATGATCTTTAGGCCCAAATCCAACACAGACAGTGCAAGAAATGAAAAGTACTGAATTTAAGAATTTAAAGTAATAAGCCAAATCAAGAAACAATCCAGATGGCCATCACTGATAAATCCAATGAAAAGTAACAAATTATGAAAACATGCTACAACATAGATGAACCTCAAGAACATTATGCTAAATAGAAAAAGCCAAATGCCAAAGGCTATGTATTGTACCATTCAATCCATGAGAAGTGCCCATAAAGGCAGATCTGAATCAGGATAATGGTTGCTTCAATGTGGCTGAGGGTGTAAGGAGGGATTAATTACTGTCAACCTACGGTCATTGGTACCAACTCGGTGCCACCAGGAATCCCTGATTTGGGGCGTGGTGAAGAAGGAAACTTTATTCAGTGCAAAATAGGTCAATTGTAATACTGCATGGCTGTGAAAACAGCATGGCTGGGAGGCAGCCCTGGGGCCGACCCCTCTCTGGTTAGTCACTCTGCTCTGCTGCTCCATGGTCTACTCTGCTCCCTGGTCAACCACCTCTGGCCTGCATTGATCTGTTCTGCTCTGCTCCAGTGATACATCTTCTGTGTTTCAGCTCAGCCTGGTGGGTGGAAAGGAAAAGTGCACTTTCAGAGCCAGAGGGGAAGTGGCTTATATGGACAGAAGTCTCCACCTCTGGTCTGTGACAGGTCTGTCCTCTTGCAAATGAGGACTTTGAAATGTCAAAATTTGATCCAAAATGCACTGTCCTGAATAGAGGCACACTGCCTGGAGCTGTGCAGCTCAAACTGAATTGGGAAAGCCTCATTCCTGTTGGTTGAAATACTATAAGGGCTGGTTCAGATGGGAGAAACACGGTGCAGGCAGACAGTTCAGTACAGAGGTAGGCAGTTCAGTGCAGGATTCTTGCTGAAGTGCAGTTCGTGTGAGAGGCTAGTGTGCAGAAATGGCTAATACTCTGTTTTTCCCTTTTCTTTTTCCTTTTCTTTTCTTTTCTTTTCTTTTCTTTTCTTTTCTTTTCTTTTCTT
>PVJD01006427.1:0-98691 GCA_004026545.1 Mormoops blainvillei | reverse complement strand
TGAATTTCTCTGCGATGCCCTACATTTATTTAAGCAAGGAAAAAACCTAACAAACAGTCTTCTGTGGTCAGTGGCAGTTTTCACTCTTCCTGATCCAGGAAAAGTCAGTGAGCTGACCAATAATAGAAAAAGAACATATATTATTAGGGGGATTAATTATTTCTTGTACTGAAGTACCCATGAGTTGTGGTAGGTGTTTTCACTTATTATTTTCCTATGAATACTCCATGACTCTTTTTTTATCTAATAGTTAAATAGATTTTGAATGCTTTAAATAAAACTCTAATGTAATAGGATTGGGAGCCATGGCTTGAGAGTTTATTTTGCTTCAAAACAAAACAAAACAAAAGCCCAGATCCCAGATCTATATGCTCCAGGAAGAAACAATCAAGATTCTTATCCTCAGGAATTTAGGGGATTTGGGACTAACCTTAAGCAAGTGGCATATGTGACCGACCTGTGTGCTTGAGTCAGGAACGCCGACACTAGGCTGGGCCTCTTGTGTTTCCCTACCTGCCTCCTATATTCTTTAAAGCACCAATGCCAGAGTTATGTTCCTTTTGGTCTTTTGATTTTGTTTGTTTGTTTGTTTTTCAAACCTTTTTGAAACGTGAATTTCTCTTAGAAAGATAAACCATCTTAATGAGGATTTGGATTTGTTTACAAGAACTTTCTATGTTTGACTTCTGGCTGGGAGCAAGAGTTTGAAACAATACAAAAAACATGTAAGTAGGAAGCTGGAGGTATGACAGCAGGAGCGGAAACTTGCTTGTAATTCTGTCTAGGATGAGCCGCTAGCATAATTGAGTAGTCCTTTTTTATTTCCACCAGGATTTTAAGACCATTTTCTTCTTGTTTTTCTTCTTCCACAAACATGAAGTTCAACAGGTTTGGTCTATAAAAAGGATTTATTGTAAGGATTGACCAAAAAGAGGAAAGACATTTATGCCACATAGGAAATTTCCCCTAAAGGAAATTTTTAGTAATTTTTCTTTCTATGACTCTCTATATTAGAATTTTTTCCCTTCAGAAATTCTTTATTTAATTGTCCTATAGAAAATCAAATTGTACATCTCTAAACTGTGGTTTCCCAAGACTACGAAGTTTTGCAAAATGAAATTATGCATGAGTAGTGATGGCACCAGTTTAAACAAATTTGTCTGTGGAATTGTCAGCACTGTGGGTAGATTTAGAGCAAAACTTCTGCCAAATTGTGTAAGATAACAACTAAGTACAAAATAACCTTGATAGATTCTTTTCTTATTTTAGCAAAACCACATTTTGCTTTGAGAAAGGTCAAACTCAGTGCAAGGGTATAGCTTTTCCTCTACTCATCTTTCAGGAACTCTTCACTTGAAATAAGACAAGTAACAACAAATGGAGAATTTGCCTTATCTAGACAATTTACGATTTCATCTCAAAGTACTTAATTCTCTGGGTCAATCTTTCGTGGATGTATCCTTTTCTTTTTTCATGATGAATGAGCTGTCTTATTACTTTGAAAAGTTACTGACTGTTCTGAGATTTTCAATTAATAAATTTTTTTTCTTTGTATAACTGCAGACTCATGCTTCCTTTCTATGCTCCCAAAAAACCTATGTTTTCTGGGTTCTACCTGCTTCCTGTCCTCTCCCCTGCCTCACCTTTTCTACCAAACAATGTCTTTCCCAGAAGTGTTGAATTTCCTGTATAATCCTCAGGGTTATCAGTCACCAAATTGGGCCAGATTTGCCAAGCAAAAGCCGTAAGGCCATTTAAAAAAAAATAGTACAGATGGAACATCCCTTTTGAAGATCCAAGCAGAGAGTTGAGCAGTGAAGATGTAGAATGAATGGGGGCTGGCCCGGCTAACCTGTGCTGAGTTTAGTTTTCAGGAAAGCTGTGGCAATGTCTGGGCTTGGGAGACATTTATTCCAGGGATATGGTAAGCTCATTTTTAAAACACAGCCTGATGTTTTATCCAAACTCAGCACTAAATCAAGCTTGAAAAAAATACTCCATTATAATACAGTGAAATTTATGGAGGCCACTTTCCCAAACTTTCGCAAGTAATTAAAATCTCCAATGTTACCAAATAAAGCAGCAGCAGTGTGGGAATTGGGAGGAAAAAATTCCGCATTGGGAGGCAGGAGGCTTGAACTGCCTTCCAGCCATGAAGAATCGTTTGATGTGACCCCAGGCCTGTCATACAAACTCTGCTTTAGTTGTCTCATTTTGAAAGACAGATGTAAAAGTCTGGGCCAGATGACCTTATTAAAAGCCTTTATTTAAAAAGTAATCACGCTCATAATAACAAAACGAAATAAAGACATTGAAAAATGCAGAAAAGTATAAAAAAAAATACAGAGGTAACCCATATAACCCATAATCCCGCCTGCCCGGGTAGATTAATTAATATTAACATAATGAACTATTTCCTTTTGTTCCTTTTTCTCCGTAACTGAAATCACGGATACATACAATTTTGTGTATATATATTACTTTTTGAAAAATATTTGGCCCAAAATGTGTTGTCATCCACAAAAAAGGGTTGGGACAAGTGTAAAAGCAGACCTTGTTTTGGGGTAGGAAGACCTAACAGCGTAAAGACATTAGCCTATTGCAGATTGGCAGTTTCCATCAAAATTATAAATAGACATACATTTGGATCCAATGTTCTACTTTTAATAATGATTTCTAGAGATAGTATCTAAGAAATATTATTTATTGCAATTTTTTTGTAGTGGCAAAAAACTGGAAGCAACACAACTGTCAATTAATATAATTTATGGTACAGCTAACTTTAGAATACTATGCAGCTATTGAAAATGAGTAAGTACATTCTGTGTTAATTTGGAAATATCTTCAAGATATACTAAATAAAACAATTAAGTTGCTGGAAAAATATGGATAGCATTTTACTTATGTGAAAAAGGAGGAAGATAAAAAATGGTCCTCGTTCATCAGGACCAATCCTTTGGAAGGCTAACCAAGAAACTGCTAATGTTAATGGCCTATGTCGGGGTTAGGGATGGGAACAAAGTGCACCTGCAGAAAAGTATAAAAAAAATATATAGAGGTAACCCATATAACCCATAATCCCCAATAAAATAAATGCATATTATTTACCTATGGGTAGGGTGGGGGTGAGAATTTCTACTGCATATATTTTTTTATACTTGTTTGATGTTTAGACACTGTGAATGTATTATTCACTGGCATTAAATTAAAATAGAAATAAAAAGGTGCTGTCCTTTGCTTCCTAAGATGGTATTATTGATTCACCATGAGTAAGACTTCCATTTTTAGTTTAACAGTAATACCCTTGCACAGCATCATGATATTACATTTCTTCAATTCTAAGACGCATATGCTCCCATATATTAGTTTCTGAAATGAGTATTCCTTTCCTGCCTATTGCATATAAATATACTATACTTTATTTGGCTATTATTGGAAGTTTAGGTCGTTGTCAATTTTTTTCTCTTTTTCCCCCATGAATAACTGCCTCGCATTGTTTTGAATCACTAAAAATTGGTCTTTCCCCCCCACCCCCCACCCCCAATTAGAAACAATGCTGCAATGTTTCAGCATAGTTGAAATGTGGGCTCTAAAATCACACTGCTTGGGTTTGGATTCTGGCCCGGGTACCCGCAGGCTGAGTAATTTGGGCAATAACTAAGCCCAAGTCTCTTTATTTGTGAGACAGAGATTATAACACTATCTACTTCATGTGGTTCAGTACCATCATTGGTACATGGCATCGACACTCAGTAAATAGCTTTTCTGTAATGAAACTATTTGTTGATGTATAATAATTTCTGTTGAGCAGATTCCTGGAATATTTTTTAACCAAAGGGTATAAACAATTTAGGACTCTTGATAGGTGTTGGTAAATTGCTTTTCAACAAATTTGTATCAATTTATCTGCCTATCAGCAAAAGAATGCCCAAAATTAATATGACATTTAATTTGAGAGAGGATAGTATTTAAAAATTAAATTTTAACTTATTTTTACTACTAGATTGATGGAAGTTTTTTCTTTTTAACCTGCATATAAATAACTGTTACTTATATATCCTCCTTTTTGAATTTGCCTATTTTGACTTCTGTTTCATTTTCTAACATGGTCTTAGTATTTATATGATCAATTTATAGGAGCTGTATACAATGTTGACACTTTAACTCTGTATTATTTATGCATTTTCATCTTTTTAATGTAATGATTTAAAATGAATGCAGGTTATCTTTTAAATTAAAATATGAAGATTTTTAAGAAGAGATTTATTTATTTATTTATTTTAAGAAATGGGGAAGGGACAGAGACAGAGAGGGAGAGAAACACCGATGTGTGAGAGAAACATCGATTGATTGCCTCTCACACCTGCTCCAACCGGGTTCCAGGTCCGCAACCCAGGCATATGCCCCAACTGGGAATCAAACCAGTGACCTTTTGCTTTGTAGGACACTCCCAAGAAACTGAGCCACACCAGTCAGGACAATAAAATATGAAGATCTTAAAACAAAAATATATATATAGCATATTTGTAGAGTTGAAAGATTAATAATAAATTGAACACTTCTGTCCTTTCTGCTTAGCCCAAGAAGTAGGACATCACCAACACGTTTGATGGCATCTGTGTGCAGCTCTCCAATGCCAAGCCCTGGGGCTACCAAAGTTTGAATTTCATATCCTGCTTTTAAAAATAATTTTACCAGGTACGTATGTATCCCTAAATAATATATTGCTTGACTTTGCCTGTTTTCGACTTTTGTAAAAATTCAATCATACTGTATGTGTGCTTCTGTAACTTGTTGCAGTGTCAGTTCTATCATCTATCAGGTCTCTGCATGTAAATCTATTTCTGGATTATCTGGTCTGTTCTGTTGGTCTGTTTGTCTCCGGGTTAATACCACAGTCTTTAATGTCATAGCTCTATAATAAGTCTTAATGTTCAGTAAGACAAATCTCTGTGTCTGTTTCTTCAGGAGGGTCTCGGCCATACTTGGCACCATGCTCTTCCATCTAAATGCATGAAAAATTTATAAAGTTTAATGAAAAAAATCTGATGGGATTATGATTCAGAATTGCACTGAATCTACAAATCACCTTGAGGGAAGGGACATTTTAAGGATGCCCTATTTATGAAAAAGATACATCTTTCCACTGATATTTGTGATAGATTGATTTTGCTCTTTGTTGTTTCTGATGATTCTCACTTACGATGGTTTGACTTCTTATGTGTTTTGTGATTTTTGGTTGTGAGGTCACGTTCCTTGGAACTTTGTGGGAATCCTTTGAAACATGGGTTTAAGGTGTGTCCCACCAAAGAATTATTTTTCTGTTTAGTGCTTGAAAGCACTGACAATCTAGGGCCACTCAAGCTAAATATTCAGATTGGGGGATTCAGGCCATATCGTCAGTGTGAATGCTCAGGGTTTATGTGAGAACAGAGTTTGTGGTTTAGGCTATCTCAATGCCAAGAGAGGTGAGGATCTGTCCATTGCACTTTGCTGGGTGTTTTTTTCCTTGTAGGTCATCCATTTAGTGAGTCATCTCTAGAACTTTCTAGTGAGGGTGTCTGTTCTCATCTCTTATCTTGTGAAAGACTTTTCTCCTGCTGCCGCCACACTCAAGAGGTTTATTAAAGCCCAAATACTAAATTGCCAGGGATTAGCAGATGCCCCAGGGCAAACACTCACCACTTACGTAGTGCTTCTCTGGTTGTTTCTGGCCCCCCGGATTTCCTTTACATTCCCACCAGCTCAGCCATGCATTAAAAAAACTGTTTTTTGAATGTGCATTAAAAACCTTTATTCAGAATTTTTAGGTGTTCTTTACTGGGAGAGTTAGTCTGGACAGTTAGGCTACCATATTGCTGAAAAGCAAAGCTTTTGATCACCTTTTGAATTTTTCTTCTAAAATCTCAATGTTTGATGATACTTTGGCTTTCAAATTACAACATATTTTAGATACGCAAAAGTGTATGAAATGTTATAATAAATTTCTATCCAGTTTAATAAATAAAACATTACAAATACATTGTTTGTGATGACTTTAACAATGTAAATAATCCAGTAGGTATTCTGTTTCTTCTCTCAGAATAACATTGTAGTTAAGAACTCTGGCTCTAGCCCTGGCTGGTGTGTTTCAGTAGATTGGGTGCTGGCCTGAAAACCAAAGGGTTGATAGTTCCATTCCCAGTCAGGGCACATGCCTGGGTTGCTGGCCAGATCCCCAGTTGGGGGCTTGTAAGAGGCAAGCACATGTTGATATTTCTCTCCCTTTTTTTCTCCCTCCCTTTCCCTGTCTCTAAAAATAAATAAATAAATAAAAATCTTAAAAAAAAAAAAAAAGAACTCTGGCTCTAGAATCAGAAAAAAACCTGGGTCCCAATCTGACCTCCTAAACTGGAGAATGCACATTTTGGGAAGTCTGCCTGGACTAAAACCTCCTCCAGGAACTGCCCCTAGGCCCGTGCCCTCCAGTCATGTTTATATTATGTGACTGCCTGACTGGATACATTCGGCTGGATCAGAAGAGGAAACAAGATTAATCCAGTTCTCTCTCCTAATATTTAGAATTGCGACCACTTCAATTAAGAGCAAGTAAACTTGCCCTGGCACAAGGACAGTTCACAGCTAAGTCTATAGTATGCCTCCTGTTGCCACATTTGAAACTCTTGTAGATGTTAATTACATACATTCACCTAAGGGGATCCTGATGGCAATTGTGGTCGTGCTGCTCTCGATGCTATTGGTGAGCCAACGTTCGCCATATACCAGGTATGCAGAAACCCAAAACTTAAGTTAAAAGGGAGAAATAAGGCTGGGAAATGTCATATACATTTATTGTTTTAGCCTCAAGTATCTGTGACACTGTGGAATTTTCCTAAATGTTGTTACAAGAAAGATTAAGTGATGTCATCTATAGAAAGGCTAAACTCTTCTAGTCTGGAAAGAGGACACCACAGTCTCCACGAACACTTTCCAGGTCTTTCTTCTGACATGTTCCTACTTAAATCGTTTATGATCTTGTAAGATGTTAGATAACAAGCACATTTCAGAGAAGTACTTTTCGATTTGAAGATTGTGGTAGATACTGCTAGTTATCTATTCAGTGACTATTTCCCCCTTCTTTCTTGGTGATTTTGTTAAGGCAGCAATGGCTCATCCTGACAGAGACATGAGCTTTCCCAGGTGGTGGTGGTGGTGGTGGTGCGTGTGATGTGGTTCTGACCAATAAGAAGGTATCACAGCAAAGGTAGAGCTGGCACCATCTTTGGCTCCTTCCTTTCCTCTCTAGCCTTGAACAGGAGGTGACTACTGAAAGTGCAACAGCCATCTTGGGCCATCAGAGTTGGAGCGAGAAAGTCACAGATGTGCCATCTTTGATTTAATTGAGATGTTGAACTAATGCCTGCAGCTGCTACCTTTATCTTCTTATTATGTCAGAAAAATTAACCACTATAATCAAGCACCATTTCAGTCAATGACACATCACACATAGCAGAGGTCCTATAAGATTATATTGGAGTTGAAAAATTTCTGTTGCCTAGTGACGTCATAGTCATAGCATAATGCACACTCATGTTTGTGGCGATACTAGTGCAAACAAACCTACTGCACTAAGAGTTACATAAAAGTATAGTACACCCATGCTGGTAGGCTATTCCATCAAGGTTTGTGCAAGCAGTCTGTAATGTTTGCACAGTGACAAAATCACCTAACAACACATTTCTCTGGATGTATCCCCATGATTAAGTGGCATGTGGCAGTTTTTCTTAAAGCCACTGTAGTCCAGTTTTCTGTTACTTCCAACTGAATGTAATCCTAACTGCTATGAGACACTGAGGGCATAGTAGTGCTAACTCTGCTGATCAAACATTCTCACAAGCACTGATTGTAACTAGACTTTACTCTTTCCAAGGTTAAGAGCTTCTGACTTCTGACAGCTGAATTTCACTTTTCTCTGTTTTGGGATATGTCTTTCATGTGCAGATATTCCCTCAAATGTCTGGATTCATAGGCTGGCCATTAATTTTTAAGACAGACTCATGAAAAAGTTCTGGGTGCATTGATAAGGTTCATTTAATTGATAAGAGCTTTGCTGTTGGATGATTGGGTAGTGAACCAGCCTTTTGACTACTGAGGGACTCTCTGATGTCAGTGTGTGGAGGTCTTTTCTCCGGGACTATCCAGTTTCTCCAGAAGGGAAATCTCTGACTGGGGGAAGGCGGGGGTAGGTATATGCTGGTTGCTGGCATTTGGGGAGCAGGGCAGGGAGGTGCGTGTGGTTTCCATGGTTCTGAGTATAGCTTTTTACATTATATACCAGCTTTCAACTCTGTGACTTGTCTTTGCCCTGCATGTGGCTTAGACTCCAACTCCAGAGCCTCTTGGGTTAATTTCTCCAGAGTATAAACCTCTATTCTCCTGTAAGTCAAGAGGGGAATATTTGTTTGGCTACTAAAGAGTTGGAAAGGGGACCTGGGCCTAGAGATCCAACCATTTCCCACACACGTGGTCAAACAATCCTATTAATTTTAGAGGCACACCTTCATTCTACCTTTTGTGGACCTTACTGCCTCCAAACACTGAGACTCTCAGTTTCTAGTTCATTACTCATTGGAATTCCCCTCTGTTTTACTATCCAACTTCCACTCTCTTATGTCAGTGGGGACTTCTCCATTCACTTTCCATCTTCTATAAGTTGAATATTCTTTGTTTCTGTTCCTCTCCATTCTGTTGTTGGGGCCCACACCTTTTCACTGTACTTCTTTACTGTAATTTTGCTGTGTTTGGGAGGTAGAATAATATTCTACCATGTTCTCCTTCCTTTTTCTAGTTAACCTGATTTTGAATGCCAGGCACTGTGGTAGTGAGCATTCCCAAAATTGGCTGTAGGAATGAAAACCCCTGAATATGGTTTAATAGTTCAGCAGGTTGTGGCAGGAAATTGAGTCACTTTCTGGTGAAAGAAACCCTGCTCAAAACAGGCTAAAGCAAAAGAAGAATTTACTGCCTTTTCTAAGTTGATAGGTCCAGAGAGCTGGATGACAATTTTGGTCTGTAAGAGAAATTCAGAGAGATAACCTGTTATGTAGGAGGAAGAAAAGCTACCTACATTAGTTTGTAGAAGTAAAATACATTAAATTAGCAAATCAGGGCAAAGTAGTAGTTTTAGAAGGAGAATCAAATCAAGGAGACATGGGCAGGAACAGCAGAATGTCCATTTTTGTGAACAGAAAAGCAAGGGGATCCAAGAACACAGAGGGAAGTGAACCTGGTATGGTTCAAGTTCACTCAAGTTTAAAGTGCTCTTTCCCCATAGTTGTTCAGGCAATGAAACACCCTCTCTATGATAATGGCAAAGACCACATGCAAATGAAGAAAGTAACAATTAGGGGCAAAGCCACAGGTAGTCTAGCTAACCGAAACTTGGGAACTCTCCGGAGAAGAGTTTTGGAAGTGATTTGCAGAAAAGCTTTGGAAATGATTTGCCCACAGCCACAAATAATATCATAAGGAAAATAATTTCTGTTTGTAACAAGGATGATCTAAAACTTGTCAGCTTGAGAGAGCTAGGTACTACCAACCTGTTGTCTTTGTCCCTGACTGGTAAATGTTAATGAAAATAATGAATCACGGGATCATATATTCTTACTGTCTTGCTAGTGGTTTCAGTGGCACCACTGTCTGGAAGGAAACTCTAGGAGCTCAGGTGTTGGAAATGGTGGGAGCTTTTTCCCCTGCTGAGTTGGGTAAATTGTTCTGGGGTGGGAGCAACTGAACCTACTACTCCAGAGCACATGGTAAGAGAAGAAAGGGGAGTTAATAAAGAATCAGCTTCAGTTATAGCTGGATCCAGGGACTCAAATGATATCATCGGGACTGTTCCCTATCTCCCAGCTCCACTAAACTCTCACAGTTGCATCCTGGGCTTCTTCAGTGCCAGATGCCGACGCTTCCAGTTTAGCAAATACAGCAAAAAGAACAGTCACTCCCAGTAGCTCTGACAAAAAACTCCTGGAGGTGATTCTGTTATGTTCTGCTCTGTCCCATATACATCTCTGAAACAAGCGATGACACGAAGGAGATGGGAAACTTTGGTTGGCTTGGCCTGGTCACTTGCATAATTTTGTGAGGATGGCTGTGTGGCCCTGAGTGAGAGCTGAACCCCAACCAAGACACCTAGATTTGGCTTCTCACAGAATAGAAAGGTTCTATTATAAGGGGAAGGAACCAGACTGTTAAAAGTGAGAGATGTATGCACTGACCAGTGTGGCTCAGTTGGTTGGGTGGTGTCCTGCAAGGCAAAATGTCACCAGTTTGATCCCCAGTCAGGGCATATGTCAGGGCACATGTGAGTTCATACGAGAGGCAACCGATCGATGTTTCACTCACACATTAATGTTTTTCTCCCTCTCTTTCTCCTTCCCTTCCCCTACTCTCTAAAAATAAATAAATAAATAAATAAATGGGTTGTTGTTGTTGTTGTTGTTGTTTTTAAAGAGAGCTGTCCATTACAGGCTCACTTACCACCAAAAGATTAGAATCTTATCCTTGTGTGCTGCTGGCCAGCATGTCCCCTAAAGCATTCTAAACTTTTATTTTTATTTTTTCCTTCTTATTATGATGATGCTGTTTCACAAAATTATGCAAGTTTCAGGTGCACAATACCACACACATCATCTGTGCACTGTATTGTGTGTTCATCACCCCAAGTCAAGTCTCTGCCCACCTCCATCTGTCCTCCCATACCTTCCTCCACCTCCCCGCCCCACTCACCCTGGCAATCAACCCACTTAAACTTTTAGAATGAACATGGAACTGATTGTTCTATATAATTTTAGGTGATGATCATAGTACCTGCAGAAATGATGCTATTACAGCTTTATTCTTTTAAAAAAGTATTTTAATTATTAATTTTTAGAGAGAGGGGACGGGAGGGAGAGAGAGAGGGAGAGAAACATGAATGTGCCAGAGAAACATCAATCAGTTGCCTTCTCCCACAGCCCCAATTAGGGACCTGGCCCATGACCCGACAGGCATATGACCCGACACAGGCATATGGCCCGAGTGGGAATCGAATTGGCGACCCTACGCTTTGCAGCAGGGTACCCCTACCACTGAGCCACATCAGTCAGGGCTACAGCCTCACTCTTTAGGCTTTATAAATACCAGCTTAAAAATCTGGTTGCTGTGAACATGAAGACCATGGCAGTGGCTAACAGTGCAGGAAGCATCTGGGTACAGGGGATGTGCCCAATTGGCTTGTCTGATCTAGCCTTCATCTCAATGTCTTTCATTTTCAAAGATTTTTAATCCAACTTATTGGAATGTTTTCCCCACTGGAAAAGAATTTAATGGTCACTGTGTATATAAATTATACCTAAAAATGGCTACTTAGAAGAAAATAGGATTTGCTCTACATTTTATTTATAATCAACTTTTCTGAACCATTAATATTATAAAGTGATGAATACTTATTGAATATAAAATTGGGAATCAGTGGGGTATTTTTGTAAATCAGGTGTAGTCTGAATGTTCTGATACCTAGTCAGCCCACTGGAACCAAAAAAGTCAGATCAATAAAATAATACATGCCTACCCGAAAGACTTCAATAACTTCCTCTCATAAAATCTTCACCAATAATTCAGAAGCTATGGGTCAGTTTCTTGTTCATATCCCGGTGGTGGTCCAGTGTCTTGGTGGAATGGAAATCCCTTGTTTAAAATTTGTTCAAAGGAGGCACTGTTCCTGTTGCTGGTACCCACGTTGCAAATACTGCCTTTCTGCTGTTCTATCTGTTCCAAAAGAAATGAAGACAATGTCCCCAGCCCACTCTGTCCTTTATGATTTGGGTCTCAAAACAGTGCTACATGTACCCAGTCTGACACAGTATCCTGACAAAATTTCCTTAACTTCTGATTCTAACTAATACTTCTTTACACAAGGATCTAATGAGTCCACAGAACCAAGTGGGTCAGGTGGAGTTCCCAAAATTTCCCAAGCTTGCAGGCATAACTAAGTCAAGTGTCAAACATCCTTGTGTTTGTTTACAGATTCAGATATATTCCCCCAGGACAGGAGAGGCTGTGTGTCAACCCCCACACACCCCTCTCTGCCAAGTTTTAGGTTCACCAGATCACCTGCTTCTCTGATAGACTGCTTTTCAGGATAATGTCATTGAGACTTTCAAAAATAGTTTTTAGTCATCTGTTCTAATGGAACAAGGAGCAGAATGGCAATATAAATGTTGACAATGGTTTTATTCTTCCCCAGTCCTACAGTGTTAGAGTGGCCTACACTTTCTTTGTTCTACATTTTATTCTTGCTATATTACTCAGCACACATTCATAACTGAGGCTCTATTTCCTGCACTCACATTGATTAAAAAAGAGAATGAAACAGTATTCTGCCAATGTTAGATGTTGTACTACTTAATACATAATTTTAACTAAAATTGGGAGTTGTCAAAATATTTTCAATTACTTTCCCTCTGAAGCCAAACATACATTAAGTTCTTAGGCCAATCCAGTGATGGGATCAGTGGTAAATAATTCTGAATTGTTGTTACATGTACGAAGTTCCCTTTGAAATCGGTGGCAGTTCTGAATGTGGGCTAGCTCTAGGAAGCATTCTGCAGGATATGCATCACACCCAGTGCTACGAGTCATTCTGTCCTTCTTCCCCATCTGAATCACATACCAGTTTGACTTTATGGGTTTAAAAAAATGATTTTGCAATCATCTAAATAAAGTTTCTTTTGATGCTATTATTGTAGTGGTGAGATTAGCATTATCTCTAATAATAAAATGTATAGTAATCTGAAGATTAAAACTCCTTAGAAGAGTTTGTGAATCATAATAGCACTCAATTTTATTTTAACCCTCTTAACATTTTTATTGCAAAAACATTAAAGAGAATGTTTAAAAGCTTCAATAACTTTATCATCATATTAAAAGTGCCTTTTAAATTTTTTCAAATTTCTTCCCAGCTTGGCCTATATGTGTGTACATTTTGTATAACTGTGACCATAGAATATACATCATATATTTACTTCACCTGCTAAGGACTCTCAGTTGGGGGTGATTTTGCCCCACATGGGACAGAAAGGAATGTCTGGAGACATTTGTGATTGGCCCCACTAGGGGCAGGTGGGTGCTACTGGCATCTTGTGGCTAGAGGGCAAGGATACTGCTAAATGTACTATAATGTATAGCTTCCTCTCAAAAAAAGAATTATCCAATCCAAAATATCAACAGTGCCACTGTTGAGAAACCCTTATACACACACACACACACATACTGCTTTTTAAAACTTTATTAAATAGTAAATCTTTTTAGATTTTCACATGATTCTTATAACTATCCCTTATTTTTTCTAGTTAACAATTTATCTGATGTTTTCCCTACTCTCAGACATCATTGATAATGTGTGAACATCTTTATGCATTACGGCTTCCATATTGTTTTAGATTAAACAAATACTAAGTAAAATTGCCTTAGTAAAGAGTATTATTTTAATGCTATAATTTTGTAAGTGGGAAGTGATGCTGGGGGAAGATTATATCTGAGAGCTAGTTTTAGCTTTTTGGATAGACAATGCGATTTCGGGAGGAGAGCAGAGATCTCTTTACCCTTTTTATGTCCCCCGTTATTTTTTGAAATCTCATATAAGTCTGTGGGGAGAAAAATGTGCCTTTGACTTCTTTAAGATAGAAGTACTGACATGGACACAGAAAGGGTTGTGATGGTGTCTTATTCATCTTCACACCTTTAGTGTCCACCATAGGGTCAGGTTGAAAATGTACATTACAACTGTTTGTTGAATGGATGGCGGTGGGGAGGGTAGCAATAGTAGCACGTGGAGTGACTAACTGAATGTGACTCACTTTATCGGGGCAGGTGACAGCATAGAAAGTTTTGTGTTCCTGTAAAACCATTAGCATTCAGGTAGCAATTGGTTCTTTTAGTTATCATTATACATAATGATTGTTGTTCTTGTCCTCAGACTTTGCTTGAAATATCTGCTAAGGTTGGTGGTAGAAGCCAAGTCATTGAAGATCTGGGAACAAACACATGGCTCTTCCTCTCAGCCATGATGAAAAAGCATTCTCTATCAAGATAACATTGTTTTTTTGTATAATTTAAGAGGGATATGAAGACATTAACAAATGAATAATTTGACCAATGGATTTTGAACATCTAAGGTATAAATGTACAAGACACAAAAAATTGAAAAGTATAAAATAATATGTAAAGTATTTTTCGAGCAGGGTTTCCAGCCATCCAGTTTCTTTCTCTGGGGGGGTCTGATATATATATGCTAAATATAGGCTAGAAACTGCCATAACCGAGATTCCAAAATAAGGCACATGAGCAAAACAGAAGTTTGTCTTTTTCATGTAACATTCTGTAAGTACATGGTACAGGGTGGGAGTGGGGTAGCTCTGCTCCATAAAAATCATCCCAGGACCTGGTGCCTTCGATCTTGCTGTTCTGCCATCCCTTAGAGTGTTGTGCATGGTGGCATCTAACTCGGCATCACATCTGTACTCCAGAGCATGGGAAGGGAAAGAGAGGACGTGGACAGAAACAATTTCTTTTTAAGTAAATGATACAGGATTTGCACCATCATTTCTACTCTTTGGCAATAACTTTGGTTACATGGCCACACCTAGCTGCAAGGGAGGCTGAGAAATGTAGTCTTTAGCTGGATGGCTGTATGCCAAGCTGAAAATGCAGACAAGAGCTGATATTGTAGCTGTGGGTGTTTAAAAATAAAAATTGTTTCACCATGTGGCAATAGTGTCAATGGATTATAAATCATTGAATCTGTCCCAGTCTTGAACTGTGATGTCTGGTATGTCACAACTAGATCCCTCCAAAACACCAGAAAATAAATAGCAATCAAGAGGGGCCTGGATGCTTCCACCCATTTCACTTCTAGGTCATTTGTCTTCTTTAACTCATTTGTCTGTTTCTTATATTTGAATCACCAAGACTGGGGCTTGATACTCTGGAAACCACTGGCAGTCTTTCTTCTCTACCACAACACTGGGCAGAGTTAATCTTTTAAAGTTGTGAAATGGGCAAAATTTGTCTTTGGATTCTCATTTTTCTTCACCTTCTTTCCCTGGGCATACAATACCCATGTTTCCCTGACCATTCAGAAACCCCACACCGTAGGGCCCACGGGACTGCTCTTCTTGTAAGGCTGTGGCTACAAAATTCTCTCTCTTCTTTGCTCACCCAACAACTACCTCCTTAGCATTCCATCTCCAGCTGGTTGATAAGAGTTGGCAAGTGAGGGTTATTAAAAACCTAAAAATCCAGAGATGGGTTTTAAGTAGTGGTTGAAATGTTAACATTTGTGAAAAGGACTTAATTTGAAGAGGTAGCATTGTTGCCTTACCTAGTTTAAAAGGACTAGAGTTTGTCTTACTGTCTGCAGGGGGAAATATACTCATTATATATATATATATATATATATATATATATATATATATATATATATATATACACACACACACACACACATATATATATATGTCCAAATCATAGATGTGCACATTGGTATTCATGCAGAAACATTCCCAAATGCCATTTTTGTAAATTTTTACTTTTCTGCAAAAAACATTGCACACTGGGAATAATCAGGCAAATTGACTTTCTCTCTTCTCCCTTCTTATAGCCATTTTGGTGTCATTAGTAGAATATTGAAGCTATCTTAAGCATCTTATTTTTTTAAAGATTATGTATTTATTTTTAGAGAGAAGGGATAAGAGGGAGAGAAACATCCCTGGGTTGCCTCTTGCAGGCCCCAGAGCTGGCCTGCAGCCCAAGCATGTGCCCTGACAGGGAATCAAACGAGTGACCTTTTGACTCACAGGCCAGTAATCAATCCACTAAGCCACACCAGCCAGGCCATCATCTTAAGCCTCCTAAGACTTTGACTTCAGATCGGGATAATATGCTGTATTAGTACTGTCTTTTCTTATGGCAAACTTTTATTATAAGAGTTGATTTGGTGATATGTAAATTGTTATTGCTATCTTTAGTTCTCTTAATTTGTTGCGAGAATATTTAAAAATTTTTCTGCTACTAGTAAAACATCCCCAAAAGAACACTCGTATTGGCCAATACTTGAACTAGACTCAATAACTGATGTATTTATTCAAACAGTGCAATGCTTCCCAAATCACAATGCAAGTAAGAATATACCATTATTTGTCTGTCGCACTGATGTAAACTGGAGTTAAGTAGCCTGGAGGCTTTGCTTTCGCCAGCCTCATCTAGCTGCCCCAAGGGTTAAAGGGAATCATCCAGCATACCCCATTCACAGGATAGCCTGGTCTGCGGCAAGGCTTACCTAACATACTGCTATTCAAAATGTGGTCTTCATATCACAGCTTCAGCAGCACCTGGAGCTTGTTAAAAATGCAGAATCGCAGGCTTTATTCCAATTTACTAAATCAGAATCTGCATTTTCATAAGATTCCCAGGTGATTTATGTGCACATTAAATTTTGAGAGCACTGATCTAGAATATAGTGAGTAACATAACTAGATGGGAGGTTGCACTTACTGAGCATTAACAAAGAGCAAATCATTAAAATGTTTTTTTCCCTCCTCTTGAAGACATTGTACTAAAATGGTGCTGCCTGGGATCTGAGGTTTGATTTTATGACTTTCCTTCCATATGGAGCATGCGTACTCTCTCTCACACACGTGCGCACACACACAAACACACATCTATATACATATGACTTTTTAGTATTCTACAGACGTGCAGCACGAACATGTGGTCTACTTAAATGAAACACTTAATTTCTTTAGATAAGTGTGGAGGATAAGGAGGATTGTACCTAACAGGCATTTCATCCTCCTTCAAGCTTAAGTATGCTTCCTGTACTGCAGAGACATGTAGCCAAAAATCACATCTTCCAGACTCTCTTGCAGCTACTATTATGGAAGTGCTTCAGTTTCAACATTCAGATGTTTCCATGTTAAGATCTGGAAGGCTATTTCTCTGATAGGAATGGTTGTGGAGGTATTTTTTTCTTCTGCAGAGGTCCCATTGTTCAGTCATTAGCATTGTAAACATGAAGAAGCATAAGATAGTGCATCTATATTGCTGGTTCAGATAAAAGTTGGTATGGTATGATTCTGGAGCTGGTTGTGGAAGCAGCAGCTTCCTGATACTAGTGGCTTCCAGACAGTGGCTGTGGTAATGTAGTTAAAATTTTTTTTAAAAAATTGATTTTAGAGAGAGGAAGGGAGGGAGAGGAAGAGAGAGCAGGGGAGAGAGAGAGAAAGAGGGAGACGGAGAGAGAGCAACAGAGAGAAACATCAATTTGTTGTTCCACTTATCTATCCATTTGGTTGATTCTTGCATGTGCCCTGATGGGAGATTGGACCTGCAATTGGCAGACCGGTACAACACTCTAACCAACTGACCTACCCAGTCGGGGCACTGTAGTCCTGAACTACAACTTACTTCTTGGGGTGAGGTGGGCCATTTCCAAGATATTTTTATTTTGCTCAAATTAAAAAAAGAAAGAATTGGGAGCTCATACTTAACAACAAAATTATTAGGAGTTACAGATCACTCCCAATTATTTCACATTCTATCTTAATAACTAAGTGTGAGCAACTATTTTTTAATTTCATCTATATTGTCACATGCAAGATGAATTTAATTAGATAAATTCCATTTATTCTCAACTGGGAACAGAATGCCATGATTTTACTTTTTTAATTAAAATTATTTTTAAAGACCTCTAAAGACCTCTTTATGCTCTAAAGCATATCAATTCACATGAGTCAGCGAGAAAGGTAAATTAATTTAAATATTATTTCTAAGACTAAGTGGCTATAACTGATAACAAGAATCTGAATTTTACCTGTCATTATCTAATATATGAACTATTCCTCCTAAGTCATCCTGTTTTATTTTTGCAGATTTATCACAAATCATATTTTTTTAAAGAGGCTACACACAGCGGCAGCTCTAGCCCCAAAGCAGATGTGCACAAGGATAGCATCTGAGAATACCTCTGTGGTTACACTTGACTACATAGTGAGCTAATAGTGCTCAAGGCGCTTCCTGGAGGGTACAGCCTTTTGGAATCGTGGCACCCACCTTAACTAATCAAATGTGGGTGGAATGAAAGGGGCTAGTTTGCATACCAGTACCACAGTGCCATTTTCTTGGTAATCTCTGTCAAATGAGGAAAATGATATCATCACATATAATGAACTTGAATTTGACAAAGTTTAATAGGAATGAACTGATTTGTCTCTGAATGGACTTTGTTCTATCATGTTAAATATGTCTTAATTAAAACACACCTCTATGGTTCCAACCCTTTGGAAATGTGGCTCACAGATAAGATGTGTGAGAAGGTTTTGATTTTTTTTTAGGAGCTGAAGCAGGAAATAAAAGTTTTGTATTTTCAATGAAATTTCCATTTTCAATGGAAATTGAGTTTTGGTATAAAAGGCTCATAGTTTGCATCTCTAGTTGTTCAAATGATGTATCCATAAAAAAATGGTGACACTTTTTTCATAATTTGAGGCTTTTCTATAGAAATTACATTTTAAAATGAACACCAAAACAGTGCCTTATATTTGTAATTTCCTATGGAAGCTAATTGAATTTCCTTATACTAATAAAAATGGTGAAAACTCTAATCTATTCACCCCTTCCCATAATTACAGTTGTATATGCCCTGGTAGAAATTAGTGAATGAATTAGTATCAGGATAAGTGAGTATAAATTAGATCTATATGTTCATGGCAGTAAATAAAATAATTAAGTCATCTCTCTTCTTGATGAAGAGGACTGGCCCTGAAATTAGTTTGCTTGAGTTCCAATCCTGGTTCTCGAGTTTACTAACTATGTCTTGCAGGGCAGATCTCTTAATCTGCCCTACAATGTTTCTTTATTTGTACAATGGGCATAGTAATAATGCCTCTGTTAGTGGGCTTCTGACAGAATTTATCGCCATGACTCTTGTAGCATTTAGCACAGTGCCTGGCACAATGTAAAGGGCTGTTATTATTATTGCATGTATGTAATATGTGTGCCTTGCAGCCTACCTCTGGGTATGTTCCTTGTTTCCTCAACTTGGTTGCAGGCTTTGTGAAGGCAGGGACCAGCTTACATCATTTTCTAGTCCCTTCATCACTTAGTACAATGTCTTATAAATTTCCTGGTCAGCACTTTGGGGCTAGATTATAAAGGAGCATGACTCTCAGTGTTCCCAGGCTTGCTCTGGGTCTGTTTCCCACACTAGTGTAACCCCTGAATCCTCTTTGAATTGTGGCATAGAGAGTTCATGGCTGCTTCCCTCCCCAGTGAACAGCAGTTTATGCAACTAAGCCATTAGACCATCTGCCCTTTGGCCTGATACTGTGTATAGCAGTGCAAAAGATTCCAGATGGTTACGTCATGTCATTTAGGAGTTGTTTCTGAGTTTGTTAGGTGTTTCTGGTTACTGGGCAGTGTATAGTTTCTTTATCTCATCTAAATTAAATTATGCAGAATATAATTTATACCCTCCTTCTTTTCCTCTTCTCATGGTAAGTTGATCAGCTAGACAGCATTTTCCTTATCGAAGAACCTACTGTCACAGTGTGAAAAATTCATCTGCAAAAGGCTTAGAGGTCACCCAAGATCAATGTACCGACCTATACCCTTTAAACATGTTAATTTTTACTTCTTCAGTTTTTTTGACCTAATAATTTTATTCAAGCTAGTCTAAAAAAGAATTAAGTTTAATAGTAGTACACATTGACTTCTACCTACAATTTGTGAAGTAAATCACTGAGTGTAGTGCAAGGTTCAAGAAACCCAGAAAGCCTGGGTTTCCTGACAGATTGCTGTGAAAGTTGCATTTGAACCTGGTGGAACCCATAGGTTCGATGGAGGCTTATGAGAATTTAAAATATTTTCGTTATCATGTGAAATATTTAGAAAGTTTATATAAGGCTTTTTTGCTCCTCTCATTCTTCCCAACGCTCTGCCAATGACATTTCCTTGTCCGCAACCAGCTCTGTAGCTAGTTCCCCCTTTCATATGTCTCCTATCCACTTCCACTCTATCTTAATTTACAAAATAAATTTCTAATTTTTTTAGTTCTATTTTGTTAGTGATTACTTGCAGCCATACACGAATTTGATTTTAGCTGAATGGTGTTGTCAAAAAGCTTGCGATTAAATTCTAAAATGACAGTCAGTGTAAATTACAAAGTACAAAACACCATGTTAAAGCACTGTCAGCAAAAAATAAAAATGTTTAAAAAATGTTTTGGGAAGGAGAGAGAACTAGGCTGGGAAAGGAAACAATCCTTACCTAGGAAAGGAAGAGCCACATTTAGGAAAGCATTTGAGGGACAAGGACAATAAAATATAGTTAACATACAATATATTAGTTTCAGATTTACAGCATAGTTATTCAACATTTATATACCTACTGAGGTGATCATCATAGTAAGTCTACTAACCATAGGACACCATGCAAAGTTATCACATTATTATTAACTATATTCCCTATGCTGTACATTACACCATTACTTATTTACTTTATAACTGGAAATTTGTTACTTCTTTTTTTTTAAAGATTTTATTTATTTATTTTTAGGCAGAAGGGAAGGGAGAGAGAGAGGGAAACATCAATGTGTGGTCGCCTATAATGCGCCCCCTACTGGGCACCCAGCCCACAACCCAGGCAAGTGCCTGACTGGGAATCAAACAGGTGATCCTTCGGTTCGCAGGCTGGTGCTCAATCCACTGAACCACACCAGCCTGGATGGAAATTTGTACTTCTTATTCACTTTCACTTTTTTGTCCTTTTCCCCACCTCCTTCTCCTCTGGTAACCATCAGTTTGTTTTGTGTATCTACGAATCCCTTTCTCTCTCTTTCTTTTTTTAAGATTCCACATAGAAGTAAAATCATATGGTATTTGTTCTGTCAGGTTTATTTCACCTAGCATAATACCCTCTAAGTCCATCCATGTTGTCACAAATAGCAAGACTTCATTCTTTTTCATGGTTTGGTACTATTCCATTGTATATATGTACCATAACTTCTTTATCCATTCATCTATCAATAGACACTTAGGCTGCTTTCATACCTTGGCTAGTGCAAGTAATGCTGCAATGAACATAGCGGTGTATGTACTTTTCAAAACAGTATTTTTATATCCTTTGGATAGATACCCAGAAGTGAAATTGCTGGGTATGCATCCTCCGCAATCCTCTAAGGATTAAGTTACAGAGTTGCATTAGATTTGCCAGTGACTCTCCTGGAAGATATACTGAAACTTTATTTCCCACCGCCACTCACTGGGCATTGCTGAGCCTTAACTTGTGTGGGGACTGTACAGGAAGTAGGTTTGCAAAGATGAAAAGAGCACAGTGCCTATCTTCAAGTACCTTTAAGCCTTTGAAACAAAGTATCTTAAGAGGTAGGTGTAAAGGTTCTGGTTGCAAAAAGAGAAGGCAGCAACTAGAAGCTTGGAAGAAAGAGTTCTCAAGGCTCCACAGAGGAGAGCTGTGGTCCAAATGACAAAGACGATTGTGATAGGCTTTCATATCTTTCAAAAATAAACGATAATGTGAAATAGATCGTCCATAAAGGAAAGAGTCGGGATGATGAAGTTTGATATGGAAGGTTTAAAAGACATCTAATTGGAACAGGGTCTTACACAGACAAATCCCCTACAATTGTCAGGAAAGAAGAAAGGTCCAGATGGCAACGAGTGCTAACTGATCAAACGGACATTGGCCCGTGTGGAGCATCTTCTGCAGACTTGCACTTGCTGCATTTAGTCAATGTTGAGTGCTGTTCTCTAATATCTTGTTAGGGGCAGAGGGAGTCCACCACTTCTGATTTTGCACACAGCATAGGGAGAACGCAACTTTTGTGGTCCCAAACCCTTTTCTCCCATCTCTCCCTGTAGTTTTAGGCTGTGTAAAGCATATCTGCAGGAATTTATCAATTTTTCCCCTCTTTTTCATGACACATAATAGCATTTAAATTGAGGAGGTTAATGCCGCAGCTCTAACACCTCCGCTGGTCGCACGGCCTGCCCTCCCGGGCTCACTCCGCGGAAGGCCCCAGGTTAGCCTAACAGCGTTAACCGCCGCGACGACACAACCGCTGCCTTGCGGCGCGTGGCAAGCGTTGCGCGGTTTGGAGTCTCAGACCAGGGTGGAGTTCAAAAGGTGCAGGGAGAAAGGCGAGGCAAGCCGTGGGGGCTTTTGACCAGCGGCTCTTATAGCCAATTGGAAGCCTGGTCGACTTTTCCCCCTGCCAATAGGGAGCGAGACCCAGGTTGGGGTTGGAAGGGGGGAAGGCGCTTCCCGAGGGCTGCGGCTGGATTCGATCCTGAGCGGCCACAGCGAAGGCGGGGGCGGAGGCGGAGGCTCGGCCTGGGCGGCGGGCAGCGGATCCGGGGAGGAGGGAAGACCGGAAGCCACGGTCGCGTCCCATCCTTAAGGTTCACTCCCCGGGGCTGGGAGCAGAGACGGAGGATCGGGGAGAGGCTGAATGTTGGTTCCTTAGTGCCAGGGAGCGGCCGCTCGGGAGCCTCCTCCCCGGGCGCTCCCCGTACGCTCTCGGCTCCTGCGAGCGCCGCCCCGGCGGACGGCCCGGCCGCGCAGACCTCGCTGAGGACGCGCTGCCCGCGGCGGGGACTGACCGGCAGTCAGAGGCCCGCACCACGCAGCCACCCCCACCCGCCTGCCCGCCTGTCCCTCTGGCCGCCGCCATGTCCTCCTCCTCATCCTCCCCCAGGGAGACGTACGAGGAGGATCGGGAGTACGAGAGCCAGGCCAAGCGCCTCAAGACCGAGGAGGGGGAGATCGACTACTCGGCCGAGGAAGGCGAGAACCGCCGGGAAGCGACGCCCCGGGGCGGGGGCGATGGCGGCGGCGGCGGCCGGAGCTTCTCACAGCCGGTAACAAAGCGCGGCGCCCTGTCCACTGTGCCTGGCGGCTCCCAGGGAAGCAGGGCCCGGTGGCGGGCACTCGGCTCCGGGCCTCCCTCCTGCCTGGTTTCCGTTTACTGCTGCGCTGACCGGGTCGGGAAGCTCCGGCTCTTCTCTTTGGGGCTCTTATTACTTGCCCTACCTGTTTTCTGCATCCCGATCGCGAATCAGGCCCCGGCTTGGCCGCAGGCCCCGGCCCGAGTCGGCCACCGGCCCTGAACTTGGAGAGGGTCGCGGGAGGGGGCGGCGGGGAGGCGTTGCTTCGGGTCCCGGGGGCTTTGGTGCGCGAAGAGCTCTTTGTTACTTTAACTCTTGCGGCTGCTGGCCGGCATCTGGACGACCCACTCGCTCCTTTTAGCCCTTCTTCCCCCAGCATCCGCGCACTGGTCACGGTCACAGGATGGTTGCGTCTGTTGCGCCGAGGACGCTTCGCCTGGGTCCCGTGGAGAGTCGCAACCAAATGATTGATTACGTTCTGGCGCTCACACCCTAGTTCCCCTGAAGGTTTAACTTAAAAATGTTTCCTCTTGGCAGGTGTTGCGTGCATGCTTTGCTACCCAGTTTTATAATTACTACTTAATACAGTTTTTAGCTCTTCGGTTTAAAGAAATGTATTGCTAAGTGTTAGGACATCCCTACTCTCAAATAAAACAAACCCTAAAGTCATCTCAGTTTTTCATTGACAGTTTTTTTTTTCTTCCAGATTTGCCCCACTAGAGGAGGAACTTAACCCAGAACATTAAACCCACGGTCCTAGATTCTTGTTTCTCTCATCAAAAATGTTAGGTGGAGGTAGAGAGAATGTGAAAATCGTTTTCCACAGCGAACAGTAACTCAGCTTCAGTTGAATGGAGACTTTAAGGAAACAAGCAGAGCAAATGTTTTTGCCTTTTTTTTGGTGCATTAAGAGGTGTTAATGACTTAGATGTTCTTTAAACATTTAACACATTTTAATTGTGATTTCATTTTTCGTTGTTATTTTTTTTTTGTCTTTGTTTTTTCCTTTTTTTATTGTTTTTTAAAAAGCAAACTTTACCGGAAATTTAGGAAATTGTACACATATGTTATGAAATTAAATTGGTTTTCACCTTTGGTAAGAGGCAAATTAGAAGTCCTTTAGCTATTGTTTGAGTTTTTATGTAAAAAAAATTCTGATTAGTAGCCCCTAGACTTCTGTTAAGAGTTTACACATACGATAATGTGACAGATAAGGTTGTAACACATTTAAAAAAGGAACTCCTTCTTCCTCTGAATAAAATATCTTTCTTATGGCCAGATATTACATTTGATTTTTGTGCCTAACTATTTGGGATATTCAAAATGTAACTTGGAAGTGTGAATAAGGAAAGTACATTTCTTTAAAGAAAATGTTCAAAGCCATTTCCATTGTGGAAGTTAGAAACAGTAATATCATAAGTAATATGTAGATGCATTGGATCGGGGTATTTCTTTTGCCAAAAGTCTTGCTTGAGTTTTTGTGCAGCATCATGAAATGAAAGACACTTAATCAGTTTATTAAAAAATAAAATTAAAAAAACATTAAACATTAAGCCTGTAGTGTAGAATGTTGGGAAGAAAATAATATATTATTAAAGTATCCAGAATGATTTGTGTTGAGCAGTGGAAATAGCACAGTCAGGACTTGGGGAGAGTCACAAATCTTCGCTAGCATACAATTTATATGACCTTAGGAAAGTCTGTTAACTATGGTGAATGCTCAGTCTGTAAAATGTGGAGATTGAACTGCATGCCTTCCATACCTGAAGTTGTAGTTCAGTGATTAATGTAATGCAGCTTTTGAATTACCCAGGCAGGAACTAATGTATGCAGATTGAGTTATAAATTCAAACTTTTGTTTATCTTAACTGCCGTTAACGTTTCTTAAGTGAGGAGGAATTGCCTTTATTTAACAGAACCCATATTGCACTGTGAAATCTAATGAATGCCTGTTTTTCCTATTTTAAAACATTTTTCTTCATGCAGTTTTTGGTACTCTTGAAATCATTGCAACTATGGGAACCTAGACATAGTAAAATTCTATTAGGATAGGAATTTTTTGGATTGAAGCTTACTGTCTAGTGCGTCATCATCTAGAAATATGGTAATTCATGTAACTGAAAAGGATTTGGCTTAACCCTAGTGGTCCTTAAGCCCAGCGGGAGAAGAAATACCTTTGTGGTCATATGGTCAAAAGTAAAATGCAGATTAGGTACAACGATGGGCAATCTTTTCAAATCTAATTGGAAGTTTGTAAAGTGCAAAGTAAGACTTCAAAGATTTATGTTGTTTGGCTTTTCATAATTATTTTCACAATTATGTGCTTTAGTAATATATTAACTAGATATAAAGAGGAAAGTGAATACATATTTAAGAATAGCGGTGCTTCTACAAATGCTCCTAATTTAAAGATGAATTGGTCATTGTGAATGATGATGGAGTGGTTTAGGCTCATTGGGATACATTGTTGAACAAAGCTTGATTATGGAGGTTTGTACTATGTTATTATATAGTTATCTTCTTCTACAGAGTAAGTCGTGTTAAATTTAGCAGGCATGACCTTCAAGATTATATTAATTGTAAATTTCTGTATCTTCCTTTTAAGAAAGCAGTTTGACTTCCAAATATTGGCGCTTCACTTTGAAAAACTAATTGAGGAATTGAATTGGGAGATTACCTAGAAAAGATCTGTTTTTACAAAGGCTGGTATCAATAAAAATTTTTGGAGTACTAATTTATTTTGGAGACTGTCAAGTTTTTCTTTTACTCTATTCTGCTAGTGAGTAAACAGGAAATTAAAGGTTATTAAAGTGGTTTGCTGATGAAGTGAAAATTTATGTCTCAGCATTTATTAAATAGACTTTTAAGATGGCAAAATGCCAAGATAAAAATGTAGATCCAAGGATTTCCAAATAAAAGAATATTATATAGAGACTCTAGTTTGAATTTAAGACACACTATCATACTTTAATGATTTAAAATTACAGAGATGTTAGGAATATTATGATAGCTTATTGGAAGAATATGGGAGATGGGATGAGGTCACTTTGTCAGCTTATCTCCCACAGGAAAAGTTTAGAGACCGGGACAGGGAGCAACAGTAACTATACTCTGGGGAATAAGACATTTCAAGCATGCGTGCCCTGGAGGTAAGTGCCAGATCCTTGAGGCTTCTATAGCAGTAAAAATCGCCTTTAGCTAAGCTGCTACAGTAAGTGAGGAATTTCAGGCCTAGTGTTGGGAAAGATATGAAAAGCAGTAGGTATTACTATCTTTTGGTTTTATTTCTCCATGTGAGAAATAAAGTGAAAGGAGCTGTTAATAGAGCCATAGGCCCAAGCAGGGCGGGTGCCTTGGCCCTGCTATCAGGGTGCTTTGGAACTCAATTTGCCACCTATCACATGAGATGGTTAGAATAGATGATCACTGTGATCTCTTAACTCACTAAAAAAATAATTTTTGAGCCGATACTTAATGTGCAGTTAGTTCTCAGTGATATAATAGTAAAAAAAAATACTGTATCTAAAAATCAGTGAGTCTACATTTAGTTTTTCTTTCCTTTATGAAATGGCTTGTAACTTTCAAAGCTTGCAGTTGCAGTCACAATGACAACTCAGATGAACTTAAGCAAAACTAAAAGGGGGCAGGGATAGGGAATTTCTGGCCCATATAACTGGGAAAACCAAGTTGTTGCACTAAGTTTCGGGTATAGCCAGGGATTTAGATGATGTCATAGAGACTTGATTCTGTCTCTTTCCATGTTTCAGCTCTATTTTAAAACTAGCAGATAAAGTTTCTTTATTCTCCATTGCCCATTTATCTCCTCTGATCAACCATTTTTTTAATCTCTCAGTTCATTCCCCCAACTAATCACTGTGCCATCTTTGAAGTTGGGGAGACATGTCGGTGTGATTGAGAATGACAGTATAATATGGAATTGAAGAGGTTTTTTTCCTTTCCTTTTTTTATTGTGTTTACCCAGAAGTGGGAAGGTGTTCTGGACATGAGAAAAAAAATATTATTTTTAAAAAAGTTATTTGAATCATATGGCTGTTCCTTTTAATCTTTGCTCTGTTAGGTGATCAAATATACCTTAAAACTTTGGATAGGAAAATTAGAGTGGTTCCCGTTTTGGGGTCTGCTGTATTGTTTCTCTTGAAAAAGAAAAAGACCAAGTAAAGAGATGAAATTGTTTAATTTAGTAGGAAAAAAAATGTAGTTAAACTCTAAGCATAGTGTGAATTAAAAAATATTTGCAGCTACCCCTTAAAAGTAGTTTGTTCTTGGTCTGTAAGAAGTCTCCAAAGTCAAAGAAGGGATAATCTTAAATATCTGGAGATGCTGTACTTCTTTCTTGATACTATATTAAAAATTTTAATGTATCCAGAGAAAAATTACCAGAATGGAGAGGGCATTTAAAAATCACGTCATAAGAGGAATGGTAGAAGAATCTGTGAGAGTATTTAACCTGAAGGGTAAACTTAAAGGTGTGATTTAAAAGATCACTGTAAGTAATTGAAGATTATCATGTAGAAGAGAGAAATATAGTTAAGGGTAGAGGTGCCAACTAATACTGAAACTTTATTCGATAACTGTCTGGCACTGCTAGGCATTTTATAATTTTTGTTTCATTTATTGTAATCTTACATGGTGAGGATATTGTTATTTTCTTTTTCTTTTTTTAAATAGTGAAACAAGCTAAGAAAGGTTTAAGTAACTAGCCTAAGATCACTGAGCCAGTAAGTGTCCAGAAATTCAAAAGTTGGTCTGACTCCAGACACCATTTTGGATAGGAAACTACAGAGAGACAGAAATGGATGCAATATTATGGAGAATTTTCTAAAAATATAATAGATTGTCTCAGCGGGTAGTGAGTTTCCTGTCTCTGGAGGTGTTTAAGGAGAAGCTGTGGATTTTTGTATCTGGTGTTGGTGGATGAATTATTTAATTTGAGGTTGGTCTTTCTTCATCCTGTCGTAGGAGGGCAGGATAGATAGTTCAGTGGCTCTTAAGCACATGTTGTGTGTAGGGATGGTGGGAAAACAAAAAAGCCTAAGGACATTGTGCCTGGCCTCTGAATTTACAGTTAAATTATTGCTTTTCTGTATGAAGACATATTAATGGGTCCTGCTCATTCCTCTTAGATTGAAGCTTCCCTTCTCTTTAATAAAGCTAGGTCTTCAATCTGCAGTTGTCAAAATCAGCACTTAAGATTGGTGTTAATTAGAGCCTGTCCTTGAGATCGCCGTTGAGGGACTGGAGTTTGGGATAGTTACGACTAGACCAGTCTATAACCTGCCATGGGGACCAAATAATGCCTCCATAATTAATCCTGTTTGCCTAAAGAAAGGATTGAGTAATTAAAAAAGAAAAATACATACATAAATTGCAGGCATACCTTCTTTTGCTGGGTACTCACTTGGAATAGTGTTTCCAGTCTGATAAGTAATCGATATAAATAGACCAGGAGAGAGCCCAGATAACTAAACACTTGGAATGGAAAGAAATTTGGGCTTTTGTATGAGAAACAATTTTTAAAAGTTAATTAAGCTGGAGACAACATGATTAAAGTATTAATATATGAGTGGGGTAAACACTACTGATTTACCAATTTAGGAATTAAATGCATAGTATGATGCTTCAAAGAGGCAATTTTAAGGTAGATAAAAGAAGCTTTACAAATGACTTAAGATTTTTTATCAGTAGTATATAGCATGGTAGAAATAAGAAAAAAATTTTTTTTAGAAAGTCAGAGTAAAGCACTTTTTCATTGCAATAATGAAACTTGAAACTCATTTGTAGTGCGGGGGTGGCGGGTTGGCAGCTAGGCAGCAATAATTTCTCTCACCAAATCAGCACACAGGACAGCAAAGCAGTGAGAGGAGGGGAAGGGCAAGCCAGGAAACTGAGATCAGCAGGGGAATTGAGCATCAAAAAACTGGAGATGCCGAAGCTGTGATGACCAGCATCTTTTTCTTAAGGTGACCCACGAGAGTCTGTCATCATGGCTAGGTACAAACGGCACCTTCAATTTTACCTTTTGATTAAAGTTCTTAAAATTTAGGAAGTGGAGCCTGTAAAGCTAAGAAATCATAAAATTCCTGAATATCTTAGAAAAACCCCACGGGTTGGGGGTTGGGGAGGAAAGCCAGGCCACCAAAAAGGCTTCAGAGGTTCGTGTTGGCCCGGGGTCAGATACCTGTAGTGCCCAGCATCATGGTGAAAACGTTTTGCTTTTAAAAGGCAGAGGTTTAAGGGGAGAGTGGGATGGGGCAGTGGAGGCAAGGGCTCTCCCAGCTTGGATAGGGCTCTTAATTCAAACCCAAATACATCTCTCCACTCGGATATAATTTGGCCCTCGACAGCAGCTCGAATCTGCTATAGCTTTGCAGTGCAGCAGCAGGAATGTTTAATATATAATAGATACTAAAATTGCATCCAAAAAATAAAAATAAAGATTCTTGCACCCCCGCCACCTCCACACACACATACCAATTCCCTAGTCTGAAATTAACCCATTACTTGTGCTGTTAACACTTGACTAATACTTAATTGGAAACCTAGATCCAAAAGACTGAAACTGAATCTTCACCCCAAAAGGAATACAGGAAAAAAAAAAAAAGCTTGACATTTATGGCACATAGTTTAGCTCAACACACACAGACAGAGAAAGGGGAAGAGCAAAACTGGGAGACAGAACACATTTAGTTCGGGCAGATGTTTATACAGGGAGGTGTGGTGGAACATCAGGAAAAGCTCCGTAGGGATTCGCGTGTGCGCGTGGCGGGTGGCACACTCTTTCATGGCACATCCAAGAACAAGGGGCTCCGGGAGTAGTCCCTTCAGGTCATTCCAATTTTAGAAGCTACCGGTTAAAGACAAGAGTGGCTTTTGGTGGGATGTAATCTGGGTGCCCAGTAGCACCGCAGGCACAGTCTGGGAAGATAGTCAGTTTGGCTCTCTGACCCACACTCATCTGCGCAACCCCGTCTTCCCAGCCTCGGATCACCTCCTGCTTGCCTTTCATAAACTTAAGGGCTCGTTTCGGGTCCTAGGAGAAAGAAATCAGATTTCTTTTCATCTTCAAGCATCCCCATGTGGTGCACCACGCAGGCCTGGCCTTGCTTGAGGAAACTCCGTCTGTGTCCCCCTGCCCTCCCGTGGCAGAAGCGTCAGTGGCTGTGGACGCATTGCGCTCTGGAGACGTGATGGGTGGGGAGGACCAAGACCAGACCTGGAGGTGGTTCCGTGGCTTTGCCCCTTCCCCAAGAGAAATAATTGATCTAAGGAAAGTAATTTGGCGGGTAATAGGGGAGGTGAAAATATAGTTTGAAAAGATATCTTTAATACATGTTTTATATTTGGAAACAACACTAGGGTTTTTTTGTTTTTTGTTTTTTTCTTTTTAAATACACTACGGAAAGGATGAGAAATGTGTAAGTTCAAGAAAAGGAGACATAGTTTAGAAAAATATCAAGGTAGGTACATCCATGAATAGCAAGTTCATCTGGTGGGAATAAAGGACATGCAAGGGGTATGGGATATGTTGTTTCTCCCTTGAGGTTGAGATAATCCATCTTCTAAATTTTGATATTGATAGCATTTAACATTTTCTAGCTTTTATAGAATGACTTGAATCTTGATCTGTTTCATTTGGGAATTATAACTAAGTAATAATATTGGCCCTGTAATAGATATTTTAATGAGAAGACCAACTTGAATAAAAGTCATGTTCCTTAGAACTATTTGCAAGATGGTGGTGATCCATGATGGGAGGGGAGGTAGGAGGAGGAGATGTGTTCAACGGACTGGTAGTTTCATTTCTTAGACTGGGTGGAAGTTATAATGTTCTTCATTCTCTTTTGTAGGTCTTAAATATTATATAATAAAGTATTTCCCCAACATTTTATTATGTAACTGGTTCAGTTACATATTCAATTTTTAACATTTTGTTATTTGGGATTTTTTGTCTCTATATGTCTATATCTGTTTATATATATACATTTTTTTCCTTAAACTATTTGAAAATAACTTACAGACTTCACAATTATCCTTAAATATCCCAGCTATTCCTAAAATTAGAGCTGTTCTTTCCTATACTATTACTATTATAACGGTACCTAAAACAATAATTCCATTATATAATTTAATATTCCGGCTACTTAAATTTTCCAATTTGTCCCTAAGATGTCTTTTATAGCAGTTTCTATCTATTATAAAATGAAGCCTCACATATTGCATTTGGTTGTTGTCTGTCTTTAGTCTCAACCTGCAATCTTCCACTGCTTTTTTATAATTTTTGAAGAGTCCAGGCCTGTATAGTTTTCTCTTGCATTTTTACCTTTGCCAACGAATTTCTAAGGAGCAATAGAGATGACTGCCTTATTTCTTGCAGTTCATTATTGTCTAATTATTTTTAGAGTAAAACTTGTTATTTATACTTTAAATGTATGTTTAAATTTAGGTTTTAAGGTGTTATTTAGCTCTTCCTGCATAATTATTGTCCAGTTATACTTAAGAGCTTAATGGTGATAATGCGCATTTGGTTGTTGAATTTCAGGTAGGCAGGGTCTCATTTGTTAAGGTTGTAAGAGAATGCTGATTTATATAGGGAGCAATCAGAATGATTTGTTTCAAATTTAGTGACATGTAAGCGTAGAAGAAATTAAACCTAAGCAATTCAAATGAAATTCCAAGGATTAAATTAGTATTCGCAAGGCACTGAAATTATTTGTTGGCTATGACAAATCATGTAGCATAGTCCCATGGTTACTTTATATACTCAAATCCGTTCTTTTCTTTAAATTCTGACATAAATTTTATTGGCAGGGCATTAAGTTTACTATATTTTTCTAACTGTCTTTATAATGAAAAAAAAATTGGTGAGTCTTTTAGAATAGCCTTAAAGGGGGTTAATTTTCTTGAAATGATTAAGTTTTAATGGTGCCCTTAGATGAATCTCTAGAATCCCCCTGAAAGAACTTTCATTTAATAGGTTTTGGGAGATTATCTCTATATCTATATCCGTCTATATCTATCTATCTATCTATCTGTCTATCTGTCTATCTGTCTATCTGTATATGTGAAGTTATTTCTGAAGTGATGCAAGAGGGGTGCCCAGCAGTTAGCTGTAAATATAAATCTTCGTCTTAATAGAACTTCATAAGTAAATGAGAGAGCTATTTTAATTTCTAGAGTAATTCTCCTATGTAGTCCCTCATATAAATTTAAGTTGTCAAGGGTACTGTTGAGTGACTTCAAGTTATGGTGGGATGAGGCAACCAATTAAACAGGGTAATAGATGATATAAATCTACTATATTGCAGGAAAAATAAAGTATATAGTTTTTATATTAAGGAAAAGTTTTAAATTGGGACTTTTTGTTCATTTGGACTACTTGAGATTATGATTTTATGGAGGTTAAACTATGAAATTATGAGTAAAATGTATTTCCAACGTTAGCATGCTTTGTGTTATCTGCTGATGTTTTTTTCTAAGATTTTCTTGAAGTTGAAATAAGTTATTAAATAACTTATTTTTACTTCTGAGAAAGAAAGCACCCTTTTATTTTTTAAATATAATTTATTGATTATGCTATTACAAAGAGAGGGAGAGAAACGTCAATGTGTGGTTGTCTCTGGTGCGCCCCAAACCGGGGACTCTGCTCACAATCTAGGCATGCAACCCAGGCATGAGCCCTGATGGAGAATCGAACTGGCAATCCTTTGGTTCGCAAGCCAGCACTTAATCCATTGAGCCACACCAGCCAAGGGTCCAATTTATACTTCTTAATCCCTGAACCTTTTTCCCCATTCTCTCCTTTCCCCCTCCCCACTGATAACCCTCCAAATGATCTCCATATTTATGGTTCTGTTTCTGCTCTGCTTGTTTGCTTGGTTTTTTAGATTCAGTTGTTGATAGTTGTGAATTTATTGCTGTTTTAATGTTCATGGTTTTGATCTTTTTCTTAAGTCCCTTTAACATTTCATATAATAATGGATTGGTGATGATTAGCTCCTTTAGCTTTACCTTGTCTGGGAAGCACTTTATCTGCCCTTCAATTCTAAATGATAGTTTTGCTGGATACAGTGATCTAGGTTGTAAGTCCTTCCTTTTCATCACTTTGAATACGTCTTGCCAGTCCCTTCTAACCTGCAAAGGTTCTTTTGAGAAATCAGTTGACAGTCTTACTGGAACTCCTTTGTACATAACTCTGCTTTTTTATTGCTGCTTTTAAGATTCTCTCTTTATCTTTAACCTTTGGCATTTTAATTATGATGTGTGTTGGTGGGTCCTTTTTGGGTTCATCTTGTTTGGGACTCTGTGCTTCATGGACTTATGTGTGTATTTTCTTCGCCAAATTAGGGAATTTTTCTTTCATTATTTTTTCAAATAAGTTTTCAGTTTCTTACTCTTCTCCTTCCAGCACTCCTGTGATTCAAATGTTGTTACTTTTGATGTTGTCCTAGAGGCTCCTTAGCCTATTCTTGTTTTTTTTGAATTTTTTTTTCTTCTTGCTGTTCTGATTGAATGTTTGTTTCTTCCTTGTGTTCCAAATCATTGATTTGATTCTTGGCTTCATCCACTCCACTGTTGATTCCTTGTAAACTTTTCTTTATTTCACTTAGTGTAACCTTTGTTTCTGCCTGGGTCTTTTTTATGCTGTTCAAGTATCCAGTGAGTTCCTTTACATCCTAATAATCATGTTCTGAACTCTCCATCTGATAGATTGCTTATCTCCATTTTATTTAGTTCTTTTTCTGGAATCGTGTTCCATTCTTTCATTTGGGCCATATTTCTTTGTCTCTTCATTTTGGCAACCTCCCTGTGTTTCTTTCTATGTATTCGGCAGAGCTGCTTTGACTCCTTTACTAGTGTGGCCTATTATAGAAAAGTGCACTGGTAAGTTGGATGTGGCAGAACCTTTAGGGTATCGCCAGGATGGGGCAACTCTTGTCAGTCAGGTTGATGGATTCTCAGATATGGTGTCACCACTCTCTGGCTCTGTGTGGAAGAGAGCACAGAAAGGGGAGTATGGCCTCTGCCTGGCCTCTGGAGTTTTGTCTGGGAGGAAACTGTTCTCTGGCACTCACCCTGATGCCAGACACTTTAGTTTCTCCTTGTGTGCCACTGGCGCCCTTCCAGCTGCTGTCCCTGTGGGTGCTGGAGTCCAGAGGGAGTGAGTCTGTGTAAGTCTTAAGTCCTAAGTCCACTGTGGGTCCTTTAAGAGGAGACACCTGAGAATCCCACAGTTTCTTCTGCAGCCCCAACCCCCATTGGTTTTCATAGCCAGAAGTTATGGGGACTTCTTTTCCTGGTAATGAACCCGGTGCTGCATGGTCTGGTGTACGGCTGGGATCCCTCTTGATTTTTCTACCACACATGGGTGTGGGACATCCTGCTCTGTGTCTGTGCATCTCTGCCCCTCCTGCTCTTCTGTATGAATGTGATTTCTTTAATTCCTTGGTTGTCAGACTTCTATGTAGCTCAATTTTCTGATGATTCTGGGTGATAGTTGTTTTCTAGTTTAGCTGTAATTTTTGCTGTGGTTGTGCGAGGAGACGAGCCATGTTTACCTACGCCTCCATCTCGACCAGAAGTCTTAAGAATGCTCCCTTTAAGAAATCAAAATTTTCATACCAAGCATTTAATTCTTGATTTTACTCTTAGGTCCTATTTACTGACTTGTGAATTGTACTTTTTTGTTTGTTTAGTTATTTGTTTGTTTGCTTTTTACAGCAGAGTTGAATTTAGAATTTACTAAAAGAGGCAATTTGGAATTTTAAAGTTTTTAATTACGAATTATTTTGTCTTTCTAGGAGGCAGGTGGAAGCCATCATAAAGTTTCTGTTTCACCCGTTGTCCACGTTCGAGGACTCTGTGAATCTGTGGTGGAAGCAGACCTTGTGGAGGCTCTGGAAAAATTCGGGACAATATGGTAAGGACAATAAGGACTTCATACAGGTCGAAAACAGTATGGTGGAGCAAGCCTTGCAGGGTCACTCCTGGCTTGATGTTTAACCATTGTATATGTCAAGTTTGTGCATCACTGTATTTCTTTGTTTTTAACTGTTCTGGGATGATTCAAGGGTGTATTTTTGTGACCATTATCACCTCATACTCCCCAACCAGGTTGTGTGTAAAATGGATTATTGCTTCTTTCAGTTCTTTCAGTTGATTTTCATGTAAGTCCATGATTCCTTCTTAAATGCTACTTTAAACCAATAAGTTGATTATACCCTTCAATTTCAGAGTTTTAAAGAGATTAGTGGTACTTAAATACTAATTTAAAAAAATATTTTAGAATATTTAGGAATTGGCAACAAAGAGTGGGTAGATGAAAGGTAGGCATTATTTGCTTAGCTACATGTTGCTCTGAGTTCTTACGCAGATCACGAGCAGTCAGTGTTTTATCCCAGCCTGCCTTCCCTTTGTGTTTTGTATGCACTCAGCCTCTTTCTTTCTCTTACCAAAGCTGGTGTGTGCTGAAGAGTATCTTTCACTTAAGTGAAAACATAATTAGAAAAGTGAAAATATTCCATCTGCTACCAAAAATAGATACTTAGAAATTCTTTCTAAATTATTTTGGGAGTATGCCTGGTCGTTGCTGTCTTCTGAGTATGGATAATCTATAGAGTTGATTTTTATTATAATATTTTCCTTGATGAATATGATTGAAGTTTTTGTTGTAGGCCTCAGTGATATAGACTAAGTCAAACTATACATAGGAGAGGAATTTCGATGTATTTGCTGAGACAGCTTGATTGCTTCCGTTTTGTAAAAGTTTATATGGAGTTTCTGAGTTTTGAAAGGATGATGCATTACTAGATGGTGAACGAGTGATCAGAGATATCAACAGAAAGGAACCATTGCTTCAAAGGAGTAGGAGGAGTTTTAGGTGATACTTCATACCTTCCATCATGGCATCCTTTTTATTTCTTTGGTAACTTCATTGAGAGGTAGTTGACTTGGCAAACCTGTTATCCTCAACTTATGTACCTCAGAAATCACTGACTGTTACATGTTGTCTTTGGAGGCACAAATTAGGAATCCATATGGGTGTAAGCAAGTCCATTTCTTGAAGTATCACTGAGATGACCACATTACTTCTTAATCATTTGGAGAGGATACTGGAAATCTGTCTGGAGAGTTGTATGTATATTGAAGTAGACTCCTTAGACCTTATGTAGACCTGCATGTTGGCACTAGACTGACTCCATTCACTATAAGGACCTTCTAAGTGATGCATTGTGCCATGGAGTTTTAAAGAGATGGTTATTTTCAGTTTATTTTTCTTTTGTTCTTATATATTTAGGGCATTTAAAGTTATTTTCTTGTAGCCAAGAAATACTGAGGCGATGCCAGAAAAATAAGTTGATGAGCAAATATAGTTGGAAACTTTGATGTTGATTATGACCATGACCTGAATGTTGGGATTAAGGAATAGAACTTAGAACTTTATGTTTAGGTTGGTGAGTAATTTGTTACTTTTGGGTGGCCTGTTCTTTTTTAGACTCTCTACTGTTTGAAGCTTAGTCCATGGTAAAGTGTTCATGTCCGTATACGAATGTTATTCAGTTAACTTGCCTAGTACATCATTCTGCCCTCAGGACTGGTAGTTATGTGGATAGAGAAGTTGTGAAATGATTGGAACATATGAGTGTATAATTAAGAGCTTAATTGGCATAAATATGAATAATGGAAGTTTCAGTTGTGTGAAATGTCACTGAATAAGTGACTGCTATTAAGGCTGAAAGATCTTTGAATAGCCTCCAATGAAAAGCAAGAGTTTTGTTTGAAAATGTTGCATTTATGGAACCTTTTTCGCTTTGGCCAATGTGGCTCAGTTGGTTGGGTGTCATCCTGCATACCTAAAGGTCGCTGGGTTGATTCTGGGTTGGGCACATGCCTGGGTCGTTGGTTCTGTCCCCAGGTGGGGCACATGCAATAAGCAACTAATCAATGCTTCTCTCTCACATTAATGTTTCTCTCCCTCTCTTTCTCCTTCCCTTCCCCTCTCTCTAGAGCGAATAAAATAAAAAAAAATTTAGAACCTTTTTCTACTTTATTTTTCTTTATTTTGCGATGTGCAACTATAAAGATTATATCGAAACTGCTAATATTAAACAGATAATCACTGGGTTCAATATTTGGTAAGTTTGTATCTGAAAACTAGGTGCATAGGAAAGAAGTTCAGGAGAAACTATAACAAAATGTTAAGAATGAGTTTGTCAGGAGAATAAAATTGCTATATTTTTGTCTTTATTCTGTAGTGTATCCTAGTATTATAGTCAAAACGATATTTAAAAACATATACTGAGTCTCTTTTTCTCTCTTCCCCTTTCCATTTCCTTTTAAAAAATTCCCCACTCCCATTAAAGGAGAGGATACCAGGTAGTGATAAGTTAAAAATTTTATAACAGAACTTTTGAGACCTAATTTGTGTAGTCAATTTTCTGCCTCTTCCTATTTTTATTTGAAGTTTAGTAAACATGTCTTGTGCTGTAAGGTGTAAGTACCCACCATGTCCCTGAGCCTTTTAGTTTATTTTTTTTCTCTTTGGTCTTTCAACTTTCTTCATATTAATGCTTTTTAAAGATTTTTTAAAGATTATGCCCAGCCAATTTAAGTGCATTCCTAAAATATCTGCAATATTTTAATTTTCCCTTCTCTATCTTCATATGATGCCACTTTTCTGGGTAGCCTTTTTAAGTTTTAAGTATGTGCTTCTGGCTCACTTCTTACTGCAGTTCTAGAAAGCAGTTTTACTATGACCAAGTCTATAATATACCAATAAATAATTTCTTTTTTAATCTTTATAATTTTTCTGTTTCCAGAAAGCCAAAGGCCATTATTAACGTCTTTCCTTGGTACTATCAATTAGCTATTAAAGCAACTTATATTTGTGAGAGAATATTTATTTTCCTTTAATTTCTTCAGTGTAGACCTGATTCTATGGTTTTCTGTTTTTTGTAGTCCAGTACTTTTAGAACTTCAGCAAGAAGTCATGTTTCTAAAGGGAATTTTCTTTTCAGAGAACCACCTGGAGCATTGTCCTGTACACCAAAAGGTTGCAGCTTTGATCCCGGGTCAGGGCACATACCAAGGTTGCGGGTTCAGTCCCTGGTCAGGGCATGTACAGGAAGCAACCAATCAATGTTTCTCCCTCACATTGATGTTTCTCCTTCTCTCTCTTTCTCTTGCTCTTTCTTGAGCAATCCTTGGGTGAGGATTATAAAAAAAAAAAAGAAAAAGATTGTTTGAGTTGTTTTTCATTTCTTGACATAGGCCTGTAATGCTATGGATTTCTCTTTTAGACTGCTTTCTCTGTGTCCCACAGATTGTGGGTTATTGTGTTCTCAATTTGTTTCAAAGTATTTTTTGATGTTTTCCTTGATCTCATTGTTAACTCATTCATTGTTTAGCAACATGTTATTTAGCCTCCATGTCTTTGTGCGTTTTTCAGTTTTTTCTTGTGATTGGTTTCTAGGTTCGTACCATTATGGTCAGAGAAGGTGGTTGATATAATTGCAATCTTGAATTTGAGACTTGTTTTGTGTCCTAACATGTGGTTTATCCTAGAAAATGTTCCCTGTGTACTTGGAAAGTATGTATATTCTGCTGCTTTATGGTGAAATACTCTGGAGATATCAATTAAATCCACCTGATCTAGTGTGTCGTTTAAGGCTGCTCTTTCCTTGGATTTCTGTCTGGATGATCTATCCATCGATGTCAGTGGGTGTTAAAATCTTGCTTTAACTGTATTTCTGTCGATCTCTACCTTTGTGTCCATCAAGATTTACTTTATATCTTTAGGTGCTCCTATGTTGGGTACATAAATGTTTACTAGGGTTATATCCTCTTGGTAGATTGATCCCTTTTTTGTTTCTTGTTGTGGCCTTTGTTTTGAGGTCTAATATATCTGATATAAGTATTGTTACCAAAGTTTTTTTTTTATTTCCATTTGTGTGAAATATCTTTTTCCACCCTTTCTTTCTTTTTGCTTCTTTGATTGGGTATTTTTTGCTACCTTGTCTTCCAAATTGCCAATTCAGTCCTTTGCTTCATCCACCCTACTGTTTATTCTTTCTAGTGTACTCTTACCTTTTGTGACAGCATGGGTGGACCTGGAGAGCATTATGCCAAGTGAAGTAAGCCAATCAGGGAAAGGCAGAGTACTATATAATTTCACTCATGTGGAATCTAATGAACAAAATAAATTAACAAACAAAATAGAAGCAGGTGCATAGATTTAGACTGACAGCTCTCAGAGGGGATGGTCATTGTGGGGCTGGGTGAAAAAGGTGAAGGGATTAAGGAAAAAAAACAACAACTCATAGACTCAGACAACAGTATGGTGATTACCAGGGGGAAAAGGGGTGTGGGGAGAGGGATTAAACAACATAGTACAATATACAGATGATGTATTATAGAATTGAACACTTGAAACATATATACTCTTATTAACCAATGTCACCCCAATAAATTCAATTAAAAAGTAAAAAATAAGTAAATAAAATAAAGGGACTATTTTTCTCCTAGGACTTATATCTTGTATTTATAGTTGATAAATCTTTAAATCCAAAGCCGTATTATTTCTGTATTTTCTTTAATTTGGCACTGTGTGGGTGGGGAATGCTAACAAGCCTCATAGACTAACAAATACCGATTGAATGTTTATTATGTGCCACTTGCTTCTGAGCATATAAAGATGAATGAGGCAAGGCAAGCAGTTTGCATGACTGTAGTCTTGATATAATTCCAAGTTTTATAAATGAGGAAGCTGAAATTCATAAGAAATTTCATAATTCACCAGGCTACAGAGTGGTCTGTTTTTTATTATTAGACCCTTTACCAGTTTCTAAAGTGTAGCAGCGGGTCCTTAATGCCTAATTGGGAGGCAGTGCTGTCCGTAAGTAGCGGACCTGATGTTACTTCTTCAGCCTTCTACTATTATAAAAACCACGTTAATTGTATTTAAAAAACATTTATAAGGCTCTTGTTCCTATGAATAGAGGATATGTTTCCCCTGTTGTTATCCACATGCTCTCATTTCTCTTTTCCCTCCTTTCTTTCATTTCCTTATTTTTTATGTCACATGTTAAAATATATTCCTTCCCCCAAAAGAGCACAGTGAAGAGTAAATACCTTCTTGCCCATAGACAACCATGATTGACATATTCTAGTAAATATCTTTTCACATCCTTTAATATTTAAAAATATTTGGGGGGAGATTGTTGGGATGGAATTTGGTCAGTTTGCAGTTGCTTTTGTTTTATCTTTGGTTCTCTTTTTGTAAGATAAATGAAAGTATAGTCAGCTGTTAGTGTGGGCACTTGTTTATTTCGAAAAGCCAATAGAGGTAGTAGTTTCTGTTTTTAGGGGTCCTATCCGCTAAAAGTCTGTTGAGTTTTATCATTGTTGGTTCCTGTATCGAGATATTTTCTAATATACTTGGGAATGGCAGCCTGAGGAATGAATTGGGCAATGTCATTAGTAACTGATAATGGAAGATTGTGCCTGAGGCTGGCATGAAATGGATAAGTGTTCAATCATAGGAGGGTAAGTTTTCAAATGTGCACCATTTACCTGACATTGCACAATTACTTTGGATGATCTAAGAGTTGACCAACTTTGGATACAGGTAAAAAATAGTAATCTGTACAATTTAACACTTAAAAAAAAAGCCTTGCTTTTACTTATTGAGAACAAATAATGTTAATTGAACTTACTATATGTGGGTATTTCCTCCCAATCTACCTTTCAGCTACGTGATGATGATGCCATTCAAGCGGCAGGCTCTAGTGGAATTTGAGAACATAGATAGTGCCAAAGAATGTGTGACATTTGCTGCGGATGAACCTGTGTACATTGCTGGTCAACAGGCTTTTTTCAACTATTCTACAAGCAAAAGGATCACTCGGCCAGGAAATACTGATGATCCATCAGGAGGCAACAAAGTTCTTCTATTATCAATTCAGAACCCCCTTTATCCAATTACAGTGGTATGGATTTTTAATATGACAAACTAAATTAAAAGTGATTTTGGAGTTTGCTGCTCGACTGACTAACATACAGTTTTCTTCACTGCTGTACAGATATTTAGAAATAGTTGTTGTTTTTAGAATTACTAAAATGAACCTTAATTTTGACTATAAAGTTTAATGAACAAAGAAATGGTGAGCACCGATACTAAAAAATTCAGAAGAATAGTTGTCATAATTAAATAAGCATGTTTAAAGCATCTATGCAAACTGTCTCTAATAAGGGATTAGACAGACTTGTTGGAAATAACCCAAGTACTCCCTTTCTCATATGCCAGCACATTTATCCAGAGCACCTAGGCAATGACAGACTCCTGCATCCAGTAGGATGCATATGTTATTATTGTAAGGGCTTTTGATACAAGCTTGTTAAAAGCTGGCCTGGTCTGCTTAACTTCCCTGCTTTACTTTTCAAAAAGTGGTATTAATAGAATTTTAAAAAGGATTCATGTTCTAGACCAGTTGAATGTTCGGTTTTATAATCACGTGCTGTTTCATGATAAGCTAATGACAAAGACACTTGGTTTTTATAATGAATAGAATATTACAGTAAGGGAAACTTCAATTAGTATTCTAGTAAGGGTATATGATATTGGGACATAAATTTATATAGTATCTTACACCTTTAATTAGACATTTATCTTTATTTTATAATTATAGACATTAGTATACATTGCTGACATAATTAAAATATTTGGTCTTTTGGGGAAGAAATATAACTTAATAATCTATTACAACTACCCTGGTTTGTTTCTTGTATCCCGAGTACCTAATGGTATGGCTATGTAATTTTAATTGTAGGTATTCAAGAAATTTCTTGAAAGTTGAAGAATTGTTCATAAGAGAGGATAGGTTCTCCCTTAGTTGATTCATGCACCTTGTTTGATGTGATTTAACACTGTATGTATAATCTTCCCTTGGTCTTTTCCAAATAGCCATTGTCCTTGAAAAATGGATACCACGCTGTTCTGCTACTACCCCTTAATGAATATTTGTTACCATAATTCAAGTGGTTACAATGTGAATCATTTCAGAGTCACATTTGGAAAGCAACAAATTAATTAATTGCAGTCCTGGTATTAATTGTTCTTGTATATTATATTTTAGTCTATTAAGAAAATAAAAATTGAGGATTCATTTAGGGGTCAAAAAGATAATAGTGCTTTTCAAACATTTCACTGAAACTTCTCCAGTGTGTGGGAATTATGTAGGTGAGGAGATAACTTTAGATTTACTGAAGTGTAACAATTTTTAAAAGTTTAATTAGTAATTAATATAAGTGACATCCTGACTTTTTTTTTTTAAGTAAAAGAAATCAGTGTATAGCTTTGATGTTTTCTCAGATATAAAATGTGAAAAAATCTTATTTTTTCCCTCTTAGGATGTTTTATATACTGTATGCAACCCTGTTGGAAAAGTGCAGCGTATTGTTATATTCAAGAGAAATGGGATACAAGCAATGGTTGAATATCCTTTATTTGTAGTTTTTTAATTGATATGTATGAATGCTGTGTAACAGATCTTATTTTTTTCTACATAATCATTTCTGGACAAGTGGTATTTTCCACCCCCACCCTCCACCTCGCAGTCTGTTTTCTTAGATTTCAAAAATGAAGCTGCAGTACACACAAATAATTTGGCTTGTTATCATAAAGCAACCCGGTGCTTCATTTACAGTGTGTTTTGCCTTTTCAATGAAAAAAATAACACTTTGTTAATATGTACAATTGTACCGTTTTGAAATTTATCTTGAAGAACTTTTCTGAATCTCTTCTTAAATCATTTGGAAGTACCAACCCTTTAGAATCAATAGAAACTTTCTTACCTTTCTTTATTGAATCTCAAATGATCATAGTTTATGTAAGAACTACTTCTGTGTTAAATTTGTTATATGTTGAGTAAAAAAGGGCAAGTTGCAAAATAGTATAATACAGTCCCATTTAAAATAATAACAATTTTTAAAAACCTTAATGTATGCATAGAGAAAAGTAAAGATCCACAACAAACTTCTAATGGTGCTTCTGGCAAGGTGTTTTTGCCCTTTTTTTTTTTTAAACCTCTTGTGGTTTGATTTTATTTTGTGGAAAGAATCATAAACAATTTTTTTTAAAAAAAGCCAATGCAGTGAAGATAAGTGCATGATTATAAAACCCTGCCTTCTCAGACATACATAAAAATCGTTTGTTTTGTATTACTTTGGTTCTTTGTAATGTTAAGAGTAAAATATTTCCTGTTTCAAGATAGCAAGCTCTCTTTTGCTGGGGAATGTGACCGTATCCCCTTCCCCTTCTCTCCTCCAATTTATAAAGTATTTCTGATTACTTGAAAGGATTAATGGGTAGATAGATTGGTTAAATTATGTTTGTTTTTTTTTAATATTGTTGATCCTTTTTCTATTTTATTTTTAAAAATTATTTTTAAATTACAGTTGACGTACAATATTATATTATTTTCAACTGTACAGCATGGTAACTAGACATTTATATACCCTACGATGGTACTGTTGATCTTAAAAATAAAATCTCCTACTAAAATTAATCTAGAAATTTTATTCGTTAAAACATTTTCAGAAGTGAAAGAGTTTTTCCTAATTTCTTAAGTCCTTTTCTTAGGGATTGAATAATGATTGTGTTTTGGACAGCTTAAACCAAGTTTCCTTAATAGTGCTTATGTTTGAATCAGTCCTTTGTGCCCAGAAAGCTAAAGCAGCACTCAATGGAGCAGATATATATGCTGGATGTTGCACACTAAAAATTGAATATGCAAGGGTAAATATATTTTCCAACACTTCACCAAAGAAATATTTATGCTTTGGATATGCAATTTGAACTTACTTTCTTTTTAATCTTAACAGCCAACTCGTCTAAATGTTATTAGGAATGACAATGACAGTTGGGACTACACTAAACCCTATTTGGGAAGACGAGGTAAGTATTTTATGCATTTTAGAATGTACTTACACCTGCTGAAAATTTTTACATGCAGTTAGATTCCTCTTTCCTGAGATGAGCTAGTTCATTCCAATGAAAATCTTGTTGGTGAATGCTTTTGTTGCAAAAGGCCATGCAATGCTGGAAAATAACCTTGAACATTAGTGCCCCCTACTGGTATGTACTGAGTTATTTATATTTAGTTCAACAAAGGAGCCCACACATACAAGCACGCCCGCAGTTCAAGGACTTGCATTTCTCCAAGCAGCTCTCTCTCTTTGGAGGAGAGGAAACTGATTCAGAATATTCCTTACAAACTTCAAACTTGCACACTGCTTCTCTATGGAAAGGACTTTTCCCCCAAGCTGGACGAGGCATTAAGAAGGATAGAGGACTCCAGCAGGCTGACTCTACACTTCATCATGCACAACATCGGCATCAGCAAAAGCCCTCTGAAAAACTCAGACTTGCAATTCACCTTGACTGCATACTGCATGCACCATCACCCAAGTTTTTAAAGGTGGACACTTAACAGTACTTCAGACTTGCATGGGATCAACACCATGATAGACTGTGCCCATTTATTCAAGTTGTATGTGTATATCGGTCTGATTTCCCTTAAGGTTTCACTTGTAGAATTTAAGACTTTTCACTAACAAATACTAGCCTTTATCTGCAATGTTGTAAATCTTAATTCCCATTACTGTAACTGTTTGCAGCTTAGATTCAAATTGTTAATTGGCAAATAACCAGGGCCACCTTATCTGCAGGTCTTGGGAATTGATAATGCTCAACCAACCCACACAGATACTAAAGATAAAAGGAATAGAAAGTGCACACTTGCTGCACTTAAGGGTTTTTTTCCCCCTCGAGTGTGGTCATTGAATAGAATAATTTAATGAAAAGGTATATTATATGTAAAAGACGATTTTCTGTGTGGTTTGATTTTTGTAAAGTGGTTGTTTATAAGTTGTTACTTTTTGTAACAATTTAGGGTTATCTCTCATGTTAATTTGTATAACTAGAAATTTTGACATTTCAAATGGAGGTGAAAGTAACATGTCTGTTCAAGGTAGAATCTATTTAAACTTGATAAATCTGAAAGTAAGAGCAGTTTATTTGAGATACATTTTCACTTATAACTAATAAATGCTAGATTTCATGAGCATAGATTTTACTGATAAAATTGTTCAACTAAATGTGTGGCATTTTTGGAATATACAGATTAAAATGTGGATCTTGTAAAAACAAGGGGGCTGCAATATTGGCTACATCTCAACCACAATATCAGCATTTGAACCGTATGTTGGGAGAACTTACCAAGATGAATATGTCTGTAAAATTTAATAAACTAGGAAAATTTTTATGGCATCCAAAGTATCTTGGGCAGTAGGACTCTATAGTTCATATACTCTTGCCCAAAGAAAAATTACAATGCAGCTGTTCTTTGCATGTTTAAATATTTAGGACTTTTGTATGATTGGCCCCTTTCATTCTCAATTCTCAGGAAATCATCCTGCCTTATGTACGAGGTTATGAACAGATTTGTTTTGTAATGCAGCTTTGGCTGGACCCCACATTTTTTGCTACTTAGAAATCTGCTCGATACAGGCTTGGTACAGTTGAATACAGCATTGGAAAACAAAGCCTTAGTACTCAAACAACGGAACAAGTGGTTGATGAGAAATCTCTCACTTCTGTGAAATTACAGTCAGTTAGTAAACATTCAGGGTTTTGTTTTGTATTTTTTTACTTATTTGAAATAGTGATTTTGGTTACGTTTCTCTTAACGTCTCTTAAAACATTTATAGACACGCTTCTTATTTTAATAATGTTAACACTTATTTTAAAAAAACAGGTCTAAAGTTTACACAAAGCCAGTTTACACTAGATTTTATGCAAGGAATTACAGTCAGAAAAGTTTAGAAATGTGTAAGATAGATATTTAAGTAGTGAAGTATAATTAAAGGAAGTCAAACAGAATTTTAGTTGTTTATGCTTTCAAGAGAAAAGAATTTTTGTTTCCTAATTCCTTACAGGTAGATATTTTTCTGGCAAGACTATAGCAGTTTGTTTTTATTTTTGTGGTGACTTCAGCATCTACTCAAGTTTATACTGAATTGTAACTTTTTTTTAACCAAAAAAATACTTTTATAAATAGAACTTTATTTTATAAAAGTCCTCTTCAGCCAAAATTACATTTTAGTGCAAAGAATTCTTAGCCCGTACTCCAGAGAATCCCTCCAGAAATGTTAAAGTGAAACTTGTCTATATACGTATCTTTTGGTGGAGAAGGCCCGCAGCTTCCATTGGGTTTCAGATGAATCCAGGAAAGGTTATAAACCACTATATATAGACTGGTGTATTCAGTGTTTTTTGACTCTTCTGCACAGTTCTGTTTTATGTGACATTATGTGAGGTAGCGAAATGCTTCAAATAAAGAGAATTACTAATAATGAGAACGTTTGGCTGAAAGATACCTTGGAGATCATCTACCCCAACTCCTTCATTTTGTGAATGAAGATTGTTTCTGTGATTGTGTAGCAAATTAGTGGTTAAGTTGGGATCTTCTGATTCCCAGTCCAGTGCTCTTTCCTCTGTAGCACACTGTTAACTGTATCGATAAGACTGACCCTTGAAGACATGGTGGTTTTGGTTTAAGATTCCTAGATCAGATAAGGAATTGTATTTAGCGTTTGTTGGCATGCTTAAATAGAGGCACATTAGCACAATGTATTAGCAGATTGGATTGATACAAAAGGAGTGATACTGAAATGATGGTGCATGTTTAGACTGGAGAAGAAATGACTTTGGGGCAATGGAGAGGAGGATCGTAGTAGCTTTTAGGCACTTGGAAGGGTTTTGGAGAAAGACTAAGTCTATGAGGCCCCAAATGGGATAGAATATGGGTAGAGGACTAATTTCTATATAATGTAAAAATTACTTTCCTGATGATTTAGGACTAACTGAAAATGTAGGAGAGAGTAGTGGGTATCTTGTTACTGGTGTTGGGTAAACAGAGGCTACATGGTCCCAATTGATCAGGATGATGTGAAGAGAATTTATTCACTGAATCAAGTTGACTAGATGACTTCCTAGGTCCCTATCAATGCTGTGATAACTTTGAGTAGATCATTAAAATGCTACTTCTCTAGACTGAAGTGAATATTAAAGTATTTCTCATCTCCCATAAATCTCATTTGTTTAGGTGACTAAGGATATATAGAAAGCCTCTCTCTTTGAATTTTCAAAGTCTAGAATGACCAGACTCTTAAGATACATTAAAAAAAAAAATCATACTGGTCACTGTAATTTCATCAGCAAACTTTTTAAAAGTATTGTACAATGAATTTTAAAACTTAACTAACCAACATAGGAAGTGCTATTTTAGAAACTTTACAGGTCACTTTTTATTGAAGTCTCAAATTAGATTTTGGGAAAATTGGCATATCTTTCCTGAAAATGTAGCTAAAATAAAAATTATTTTTTAGGAGTGTTGTAGTATTCTCATCCAATAATGTAGCCCCCTTGGTTAGCTTCATCTTGGCGTATTTAAATTTGGGGGCACTCATAGTCCTGCCTGGTGTTAAGATCTATATACAGTGACCAATCCATGATATAATCTGGGCCAGTGATGTGCAAATTTCCAGCTCTCGAGTCTGTAGGTGTTTGTAAATATGTGTATATACATACAAAATACTCTGTGTTTACTGATTGTGAAACCATGTAATACAGGTTGTTGTTGGCTTATGCTGAACTTCTTGAAAGAAGCCCACTTTGAAAATGTGTTGCTGTTGAAGCTAATAGTATGATTCAGGTACTGTCTTTCAAAAGTACTGCACTTAAAGCTTGTTTTAAAGACATGTATTGGTAAAAAACTTCTGTACAGTGTCAAACTCTAGCATTGTGTATATTCACTTTCTGAAAAGTATCCATTCTTTTCTTAATTTTGAAAGTGTGATTGTATTTGGCATTTGCCAAAAAGATATTTTCAAGTCAAGTGGAGTTTGTTAGATAGAATTATTTTCTTAAACCTTTGGTGTTTGTATTTAAAATGGATATGAATGGATGTTTAAAGTTAACCAGGTATCATATATATATATTTTTTATGAATTGTAATGGATGTTTTGAATGGGTTTTCCCATGTGAGAACTCTGTTAAGTACTTGGGTCAAAATTGTTAAAACCATGTTTCTACTTTTGTGTCAGATAGAGGAAAGGGTCGCCAGAGACAAGCCATTTTGGGAGAACACCCTTCTTCGTTTAGACATGATGGCTATGGTAAGTTTGTCAAGGCAGAAGGAAGGTAGTATAGACGAACTATTAGCATTTTTGCATTTCTTATGAAGAATGCCTCATTTCTTGTTTCTGTTTTTCCTGCCCACCTGACTTGGTTTTTATGGGATTGGTCCCTTGTAATGTACTCCCAAGGAGTTGTCCGAAATCTTGTTTTTTTAAAGAATATTGATATATCATATAATCCTTGAGATAAATGAGAACTGTTGGTTGGGGATTTGAAAGCTTTTTTACCATTTTGTTTTGTCTTGGTTTTGATTAGTAATTGGCTCTGGTTCTGTTAGAGGACCAAAAAGAAGTGTTATTGCTCGGTAAGTGTATTTTCGTCCATTCTAGCAATTATGAGCAAAGAGGAATTTTGAGTAATAAAGGCAGAAAGAATGGAGCATGAAAAGGAAACATGTTTCTGGTTAGATCTTTAATTATTTTTGTTCTACAGTTGATATTTTGGTTTTGGTGAAATTGGTTTGTATTTAATTCCTCTTTTAAAACTTCTTTAGTTTTAAAGTTTGCTGTCTTGGTAAGTTAAGATTATGAAGCCTAGAATAATATTTTTCCACAGGAAGGATTTAGGTATCAGGCTGTTGTCCTTGTGAATAGATGTTGAGTTGAGAATTGCTCTTGATAAGGTTTTTAACTGGTTATAAGTTCTGCGGTTTTAAATATTTTTTAGTTTTTAAAAAGCATTAATTATTGACCCCGCCTTCTCTGTTGTTTAAAGGTGAAGTCCAAAGCCATTTAAAGTAGTAGAAAATAGAAGTTGCTATATCATACTTCGGGATTTACCATCAGAGTCCCTGGTGCTGCCTATTGTCTGAAATATTTTCAAACCGCCTACATGTTTGGTGACCATTCTTAGCTGTGGGTTTTAGTTTATTCCCCGTTGTCTTTTTTGAAACCACCCCCTGCCAAAAAAAATATTTATTACGCATATGCTCATGTTTGTTCAAGTTTCTATAATAGTCTATATGGCAGAAGAAATGAAAACAATATGTTATGTCAAAGCAGTAAGTGTGGTATATATTAATAGAATGAAAATCTTACAGCATGCTGTCATTTTAAGAGTGTGTTCCTTCATAATTTATCGAAGCTTCTTTAATAGTGTAAATATTAAAAATGGCCATATGGAGAGTTCTGACCCCGTGATAAGGAAACACTTATCAGGAGCGTGCTGTGCTTTGCATAATGGAGGTTACAAAAGAATTACTAGTCATAAGTTTGTAGTGTAGTTGTAGAGTACGTAACTGTGCCATGGGCATCAGCTGAAGGCTGAAATTGGTTAAATGTTTTGCCAAAGCAGGCTGGGAACATCTGTGAAAGAGTAGATGAAGGGTGAAGAACTCTACTGTAGTTGTGTTGACACAGGCTGTTTTCTCAGTGTGATTTTTTTCAGGTTTCCCTTCCTTTATAAAATATATCTTACTGAAAAATTGTATAAACAAAAATGTGTTATATGCCCTAGAAGGACTTTATATATTTTTAAAAAGCCTACTGTAAAATACTTTGTCAGTTTTATGCCCTAATTTATTTACAGCGTTTGTATGTGTGTATATAAATTTTAAAATGTAAATTTACTTAGAGGAGTGCAAAATTCCTTGAAGTGATTTTTTTTTTTTAATTATTGATCGTAGAAAGAGAAAGGGAGAGAGAGAGAAAGAAATACCAATTTGTTATTCCACCTATGTATGCATTCATTGGTTGCTTCTTGTATGTGCCCTGACCAGGGACAGAACCTGCAACCTTGAAGTGTTGGGATGATGCTCTAACCGCCTGAGCTACCTGGCCAGGACATGATGATGGTTGCTAAGTAGGGATCTCGCAGGCTCCGGAGAGTCCTGCTGAAGAGGAATGGTTGTGGTGGGGTTGTATAGGGGTGTCCATTCTGAGCTATGTTTATTGAAACACTTAACTCTAAGGATAATTCTACTTTGTAGGGAAGTAAACAGAATATGGTATAGGAGGGGAGTGTGGGAGGAAGGGATAAAAATGCAGAGAAGTAAGGTGAGGAAATTGGGGAAGACACAGGAGATGGGAGTGGGAGCTAGTGAATTTTTACAAATACAGCAAATAACAGCTGTATTCCTTAGGTTCAGCAGTGTAGCAGAACAGGATTATTTGCAGTTTTGTGTCCTATCATGTGTGGCTTTTCCTTTGTTGATATAAAGAAAGAGGGGATCGAAAAGTTTTAATTCTTTAATTATCTTAAATTTATTATTTAATGTAGTATAACAGTATAAATCTGTGCTTTCAAAAGTCTTTAACTCTTTTAATTTGGGAAGCCCGGCCCTATGAGATGAACTGGTGGAAGCCCTTATATTTGAAAAGCAGCAAAAATAAATATACAGATTTATTTGCAAGAAAAGTTTGTATACTAATTGCTGGTGTCTTTGGATGTGGTTCCAGGACCAAAGATTTTGGAATATCAAAGATGGGAAATACCTTCAAAATGTTAATAATGCCATTTATGTAGCATTTTTTCATATAAGTGAATTTTTTTAATCCTACCCGAAGCATGTTTTTTAAGCACCAAAACTTTTTTGCATGAACTATTTAGTATAGAAAGCTTTTACAAGACTTCTTTTTTTTCTTATTTTCTTAAACAATATAGGTAACAAATTAAGTTCCGTAGGTAACATAATTTAATTAATCCCGATGGCTCAAGATCATAATTATAAACATCAGTTATACTCTTGCACTGAATTTGATAGTTAAGTATGGCAGTAGATCTCAAAGTTTTTGGACCTTGACCAACTTAAGCAGAGTGGAAGGTTTCTACTGTTCCTCTCCCATATGTATTTCCACTAACCATGGAAAAGAAAATTTAGTGATAGTAGTAAAGTGTCATTACGGTACAAGCAGATGGTGGGGGAAGTGGTGTAGTGAAATATGCATACATACCTTTGCAAAGAGATAAGAATGATTGGTATATAACCCCAGGGTATGTATGACAGTTTAAGTTAGAGGCCAAGGTGTGTGTAGTTGCTAATAAGTAACTCACCATAAGTGATATTGGTTGTTTTGATAAACTACCAATTACCAGCAGGAAGAACCATTGAAAACCATGACCAGTTTAAGGCAACACTAATGCTGATGCATTGATAAAGGGTTCTTCTGTAACAGTGATTTTTCACCTTATTTTTATTGTATGGCACACCTGCAGCACACCAAAAATATATTTTTTATCAATCTGACAAAAAAAAAATTGGTATAATTTCAGTTCATTCATACCGGATGGCATTTGTGTTGGCTGTTGTCATTTTTTAATTTAACAACCTAAGGGAAGAAAGGTCAGTGTCCCTGACTGAAGAGTCACGTATTGCTTCCTGGCCATTGTGGCTCAGTTCGTTGGAGCGTCATCCCATACACACCAAAAGGTTGAGGGTTCAGTTCCTTGTCAGGGCACATACCTAGGTTGCGGGTTTGATCCCTGGTCAGGGCGCATGTAGGAGGCAGCCAGTCATTGTTTCTCTCTCGTGCTGATGGTCTCCCTCTCTCTGCCTTCCTCTCTCTCTAAAACCAACAAACATTTCTAAATTTTTGAAAGCCAGGTATTGCATCTTAAAATTTCTTTTGTGGCCTGCCAGTTGTAAATTGCTGCTCTATAAAATTACAGGAATTTGTATTGTTTGCATGTGCTCAGTGGTAGTATTGCTGTGTCGTTTTGAATGGCAGCTATATTTAGAGTACAGAGTACCGAATTTGGAGTCCACATAAGCTCTAAAAGCATGCTGTAGTTCCAAAATACAGTAGTTCTTACTAACTCAGTAGACAATAGTAAAGTGTCATTACTGTGTCCCTTAGTCTTACATAAAAATGAAAGTCAGTAGCATTATATAGTCTTCACTTTTTGAGAAACAAGGAAAGGACTTGGGATTTTGGGTTGGTTTCTTGCACATCAAGCGGACCTTTGCGTGTATCCCAGACTATGCTTCTGTAATCACTAACTCAGGAGCGCGAATGATGTGTAGGTTTATATTTCTGAGCAACTCGTCTTCAGCTTAGTTGCTTCTTCTGAGTGCTTATGCCTCTCTTGTTGCTGTAAATGTGCCTTGTGCCTACTTGTGGTATCAGTTTCTCCAGACTCGCTCATTTCATTTACTGTATTCCTATTTCATTTACTGTAGCTTTATTTTTCATTTACTGTAGCTTTATTTTTCTTGTTACTTCTACTCTGTTGTGGATGGGAAAACCAGACGAAGTTGTTTAGAACTACCCTAAAGTTAGCAGGTTGATTCTTAAGGATTCTCAGCATAAGAGACATAGATTTTTGTGTGTGTTTTTGTGACAGCAGGTTCAGTTACTCAGGCTTTTCCTTTTGCTTCTTCATGTTGCAAGAAATGGAGGTTGCTGAATAATGACATCTCTGAATAGGTGTGATATTGACTAAATCTATGATTTTAGTTGCCTAAATTAGAATTGGAATAAAATATTAATCTAAAGTACATTATAGTAAATTACTCTTAAAGAAGACAACTTTTCAGTGGAACTAAAGATGTTCTTTTTGTAATGTTTGTATATAGTTTTCCAGATTTTATTGTATTATGTTATTGTAGTATTATCCTCCAAAAGACATTGGCAGATATTTTTTAAAACCCTGAAGTGTAATGTATATACAGTGACCCAGAGTTTATACTGATTTCCCCCATCTGTGGCCTGATCTTGTATCTTGTATACTTTTTTTTGTTAAACTACTATTTTTTTAAATATATAAACTTAAAATTAAAACCTGATGTATGCAGGTGCATGCAGGCCAATGCAGATTGGATCTGGTCCAAATAAATGTAGATTTTATTAATTACCACAGGTTATATCTGAACATTCACGCATTTGACTTTTCTTTGGACATATATCACACTAAGTTATATTAATGTGAGTTTATCTTTTGCGTGATATATAGTGTATTGCTGAAGTTGTGTTTTCTTTCTTTCTTTCTTTTTTTTGATCATTTTTATAGGATCGCATGGTCCATTACTGCCTTTACCAAGCCGTTACAGAATGGGCTCTCGAGATACACCTGAGCTTGTTGCATACCCATTACCTCAGGCTTCTTCCTCTTACATGCATGGAGGAAACCCCTCTGGTTCCGTTGTAATGGTTAGTGGATTACATCCGCTAAAAATGAATTGTTCAAGAGTCTTCAACCTATTTTGCTTATACGGAAATATTGAAAAGGTAAGTTTCATTTTATATATATATATTTTTGCTACAATAGTATGGGAAAATCTGAAAAGGCAGCAAATACATGTTTTCTTGACTAAGAACATTCAAGTTCTTTTAGTAGTAACATACATGAGGTAAAAATTCATTAGGTAGGAACTCTAGAAATTGTTTTTTTTGGTAAATGATCATCATAGATTATTGGTACTAAAAATATTTTTTAAATAACTAATACAGATAGAAGTCTAAAATAATTTAATCAATTTCTGGAGTATTATAGGCATAAATCTTTTTTTTATCATTTCAAAGAGATTCTAGCATTTAAAAGGTTTTATTTGTTTATTTTTAGAGAGGGGTGGGGAGGGAAGGCGGAAGAGGGAGAGAAACATGGATCAGTTGCCTCTTGCATGCTTCCAACCCGGGCCCTGGCCTGTGACCCAGATGCTGCCCAGACCTGGAATTTAACTGGTGACCTTTTGTTTGTCTGATGATGCCCAACCCACTGAGCCACACAAACCAGGGCAAGAGATTCTAGTATTTAACATGTTCAACTGGAATTTGAAATAGCAGTTACTTTCATAGAGCTAGGTATATATAAATGTGTCTCAGAGTTTGGCCTCAAGTCATGAGTTTTAGGAGAGTTCCAGATATATATAGATTCACTTGCTTCCCAAATGCTAGATTTCTTATGTCTTCTGAAGAACAATGTGCTTTTAGCTCCACAGTGTACTGAACCACTTTGATAGAATGTGTCCAGTACTTTCTGTCCAGGGGCTTATACTCAAAAAGAAGCAAAACATTTAAATTAAACATATTTTGAAGATGTTTAAAATTGTAACTTGATTTTCATCGGATAACTGTGGTTTCACTACATCTATGATGTTTTGTTCATTGAATTTTACAAATACTTAGGATAATCCCTGTTACAAAATAGATGTTAAACTGTATTTGAAAGCATCATGGAAAATTTACTGGGGAAATTGTTTGATGTACTTGCTAATTTAAGTTTCAAAATTGTAGTAATGATATTTTCCCTGTTTTCATAACAATAAAAAAGTAAAAAGTATGTTATGTGAATCTCTTGGTACCCTTAGTTCTTAATTTAATTCTAAAGCCTCCTTGATTTGAGGAAGCAACTTGGAAAATCTCTGAAATAAAAATTTCCTCAATATAACTATTTGACCACAGTTAAAAAAAGAAAAAGAAAATTTACATTAGGTCTAGGGGATAACATATGAAGATATATCTACTTATAACTAGCCAAGACTACATGGGACAGATTTAACAACATTGGGAAAAATAGTTCAGATATTTTCATACAGACATTTGTCTTAGACACTTGATTGTTTAGTTAAGGTCTAGGAGTCTCATGATATTCGCTTAATAACGAAATGGGTTTTAATGTATATTTGAACCTTCTTTACATAGTATTACTTTTTTGTTTGTGCTTTTCACATTTGTAGGTAATCAGAATCAGGCAGTTTAATTAACATCTTCATTAGAGCTTTGTCTTTTGTGTTATTAACTAATTATCTCATAATTTAGAAACCCAAATTACTTTGTTTAATAAAACTTAAGTTTTCTGTATGTTGTTTGAACAATTCTAGTTTCTCTTATTCCACATCTCAGAAACTTTTAAATATTTTAAATGATACATTAAACTCAAGCCACCATAATCCTTAAAATACAGATCATTTTCCTAACTTTATTTTATTCTACTCTATTCTAATTTTATTTTATTTACTTTTTAGAGAGAGGGGAAGAGAGGGAGAGAAACACCAATGTGCAAGAGATACATTGATTGCCTCTCGCACACCCCCAACTAGGGGCCTGGCCTGCAACCCAGGCATGTGCCCTGACTGGAAATCGAACCAGCCACCCTCAGTTCGTAGGCCAGTGCCCAGTCCACTGAGCCACACCAGCCAGGGCCCTAACAACTTTTAAAGATTTACCAGCACAAGAACTACACATATATATTTATTCACGATTAGATTTGTTGGATGTTACTGGATTTAATCAAGGAAGAGAAATTTTGCCCAAAAGAGGACAGTTAATTTGAAATAAAACTGAAAAGGCCTCCTACAGCTGAGTTTTGTTCAAGTACAGGTGTAGTATAAGAATGCTAGAATGACCCATTAAAATTGGCAGTTGCAGTGGTGGATATACATGCTATGTTGCATTTGATATATAAGCATGTTCCCAATATTTCTTTGAAGCTAACTGATAAGGAAGCATGTTCAAGATGTCATGGCCCTGGCTGGTGTGGCTCAGTGGATTGAGCGCAGGCCTGCTAACTAAAAGGTCTCCAGTTCGATTCCCAGTCAGGGCACATGCCTGGTTTGTGGGCCAGGTCCTCAGTTGGGAGCGTGTGAGAGGCAACCATGTATCTCTTGCACATTGATGTTTCTCTCCCTCTCTTTCTCCCTCCCTTCCCCTCTCTCTAAAGAAAAAAAAAAAAAAGAATCCTAAGAAAAAAGTGATGTCATGGATGTTAGTGGTATTTAATAGCTATTTATGGACTTTCCAGTGGGTAGGAAAATCATGAAGCCAAGTGATTTTCATACTTTATCCCATCTAACCCTTACATGCTTTATATTAAAATTGGAATAACATAAGAGGGTAATGTGGCGTCTGTCCAAGATGGCATGGAAACTTGTGAAGTATTGTCTATTTTTTTAAACTGCCCCTACGTTGCATAATCCTTTCTATAGGCAATGCTGTTTCAGGGCCACCTTGTATAATTTCTGTTTTCTTTCAGTAATTTTATTTATTTATTTTGTTTATTGATTATGGGAGATGGGGAGAGAAACATTGATTTGTTGTTCCACTTATTTATGCATTTATTGGTTACTTCCTGTATGTGCCCTGACCAGGGATCAAACCCAAAACCTTGGTGTATCAGGACTGTGCTCTGACCAACGGGGTCTTGTATTATTTTTTACTTAGGACTGTGTGTTTTGCTGTAACAGCACTCTGGATATTGATAAGTGTTACTTACTTTTAAATTTCTGACCCACCTACCAGAATATAAACTTCAAGAAGGCCCTGTCTGTTATGTTCACCATTAAATCCCTGGTGCCTAGCATAGTGCTTATCAAAACATTAGGCATTTAATAAATATTTGTTGAATGAAAAAATAGGGAAGAGTCCTGTCAGATGCTGTTATCTCCATGTTACAGGGAAGTCTGAGACTCAGAGAAGCGAAGTGAATTGCCGTAGATCACACAGTTAATAAATAACAGAGCCAGGGTAAGCCTGTGCTCCTCTTTACTGTGCTAAACAATGTAATTACAGTCTTTCTTTTTAACTTCACTGACTTTTGATATGAGTTAAGGGTGTCTAATAATAGCACAGCAGAATAAGGTTTAAGACCCCAGGTGATCTTCTGTATTTGACATAACCACTTAAACCATATTATCTTTTAGTAATTCTGTTACTATAAAAGGGAACTAAATAGTCACCTTTTTGGGATTTTTGTATTTTCAGGTAAAATTTATGAAGACCATTCCTGGTACAGCACTGGTAGAAATGGGTGATGAATATGCTGTAGAAAGAGCAGTCACACACCTTAACAACGTCAAATTATTTGGGAAAAGACTTAATGTTTGGTAAATATCTTAAGTGGTAAATTTAAACAGATATTAAAATCTTTATCCTTTTTATTAAAGACATTAATTTCAATTTCAGAATATTTTAATGTAACTGAGGGCACATGCAAAATTAACGCTTGTGGTGTTGTCATTTTCGACAAAGTATTAGGGTTATGTAATTAGATTTTGCTTACCTATACCTAGTTTTTAGTTTTATGATTATAAAACAGCATATTAAAGTGGGCACATTTTATGTTAGAGTTTTCTAATATGAAAACATATTCAATAAACTTTTCTTTCTAATTGATGTCTAAAATATGAGTGATTTAACTCTAAATTTAGATATTTAAATAAATGTTCAAAATATTAAATATTTAAACTGTGTTTACATAGCTACGTCTGCCCTTTTTTGTTAAGATTGGTGTGGGTATGTATGTTAATATTTTGAGTCTGCCTTTATGCCGCTTTTTATCTCACAAAGTATGTTCTGTACTTTTTTCCTTTCCAATCTTCAGTGTGTCTAAGCAACATTCAGTTGTTCCAAGTCAAATCTTTGAGCTGGAGGATGGTACAAGTAGCTACAAGGATTTTGCAATGAGCAAAAATAATCGCTTCACAAGTGCCGGCCAAGCATCTAAGAATATAATCCAGCCACCCTCATGTGTGCTGCATTATTACAATGTTCCATTGTGTGTCACGGAAGAGACCTTCACGAAGGTAGGCACTGAAATACAAATTGTATAAAATGCTCCTGTTTTCTATTTTAAAATATGCCGTATTTTAGCCTTACTTTAAAGTCTCGCTCTGTTCATCTGCTTTTGATATTATTAGTATTCCGTTGTTTGTTTGGTACTTTATTTATATAGTTTATTCTTTGGCCATTATTCTCTGGCCTCCATTCTTCACTGGTCTTTTTGGTTTGCGGTGCAGTGTTTTTAGGGTTGAAATTAGAATGAGATACTCTTGCCCCTGCCTTCAGAAAGTTCTATTACTGTGTTTTTAATTCTTACCCATAACAAAATTTTATATATCCCTGTCTTTTCCCTAACTGTAGGAAATGCTTCAGAAAAGAATTGATTTTCTGGAACTCTGTTCCTATTGATCAACCAGTAAATCCTGGTCAACTCTGAGAATGTGTATTTCAGTTACAAATCTATGGTTTTAATTGATTTTCTCATACAGCTTATTAATCTAAAAACATACTTTATTTAATTCATTCATGCCAGGCTCAAAACTTAAACACCACCATAAAGTTGATTTTGTTTACAAAAGGTAGAAATCTTATTTTGGCCATATTTTTAATGGAGTACCACATTTCTTTAACAGTTGTGTAATGACCATGAAGTTCTTACATTCATCAAATATAAAGTGTTTGATGCAAAACGTAAGTGCACATTCCCTCTTCTTAAGTTTTCTGGTTAAGTTGATGACAAGCAAATAACAACTGGGTTTGTGATTCTTTGCTTTAGCTTCTGCCAAAACGCTTTCTGGGCTGTTAGAATGGGAATGCAAAACTGATGCAGTAGAAGCCCTTACAGCACTTAATCACTACCAGATAAGAGTTCCAAGTAAGTAAAATTGTGCCATAATTTTTCAATGGGAGGTACCGTCAGAAGCATCGACAGTAATTTAAATATAACATTTGTTAGCTTAAAAAAATATAGAGAGTACAAAGAAAAAAAGGCATATGAATCCCACAATCCACATACTCCTTGTATTAGTTACCTATTGCTATGTAATAGATTATCCCAACATTTAACACTTTGAAACAGCAAACATTGCCATGGCTGGTGTGGCCAAGTTGGTTGGAGCATAGCCAAAGGCTACAGGTTTGATTCCCCATCAGGGCACATTTCTAGGTTGCAAGTGTGATCCACAGTGTGGGCGCATGTGTTCCTCTGTCCAGGAGCATACTGGAGGTAGCCAGTTGATGTTTCTTACATCAGCATTTCTCTCTCTTCCTTAATCTCTCTCTAAAAGCAATGAAAAAAACGGGTGAGGATTAAAAAAAAAACAAACCCAAATAACACTTATTATCTCACTATTGCTGTGGGTCTATAGTCTGTGTACAGGTTAACTGGGTAGCTCTGGCTCCGCGTCTCTCATGAGGTTTGCACTGAGACTGTTGTCTGGGTCGCCAGTCATTTCTCGTCTTGCCTGGGGCTAGGAAAGTCCACTTCCAAGCTCCATATGGCTGTTTGCTGGCCCCGTCAAGCCGCATTGTCCGTTTCATGGGAACTGGCTTCCTTCAGAGTAGATGATCCAAGAGGGATGAGAGCAAAAGACCAAAACAGGAGCCACAGTGTCTTTGATAAGCTAATATTGGAAGTGACGTCACGTCACTTACACTGTGTTCTTGTGGTCACACAGACCAACGATAGTACCATGTGGAAGGGGACCCTGGAGGGCTGTGAATACCAGGAGGTGGGGATTATTGGAGCCATCTTGGAAGCTGGTTTCTACCATACCTGTTGATCTTTTTAGAAAAAAGCAATACATGTGTATGGCTAAAAACTCAAAGCAGTATATGAAGCTACAAAATGAAAATTAAAGCGTTTTATACCTTCTAACCTTTTTTTTTTTTAAGATTTTATTTATTTTTAGAAAGAGGAGGAGGGAGGGAGAAAGAGAGGGGGAGAAACGTCGATTGGCTGCCTCTTGCATGCCCCCAACTGGGGACCTCGCCTGCAACCCACACATGTGCCCTGACCGGGAATCAAACCAGCAACCTTTTGATTTGTACGTCAGCGCTCAGTCCACTGAACCACACCTGCCAGGGCAATACCTTGTAACCTTTTGTCTCTTCCTTCTATTCCTTCTTCCAGTACAAATATATATTTTATGTACATTTTGAAACTTACACAAAATGGTTTCTCCATACATACTGTGCCTTCCTGTTTTCACTTAATATGTCTTTGAGCTATTTCTATGTCAGTACATGCAAAGCTACTTTTTTTTAAGCGTTTCCAGAGTAGCTAATCACAGTAGAGATATACCGTAGTTTATATGATTTTCCCATTTCTGCGCGGATGATCACTGGTTGTTCCCCGTTGTTATTTCTGTTTCTGTAATATATGTCCGTTTAGTTGTGCTTTTTGTACTTGTAGGGCAATTTCCTAGTAGTGGAGGGCGTTAAGCTATATATTTCGGTAAATGTCGTTAGACTGACCTTTGAAAAGGTTGCACCAGTTTATATCCCTGCCTGTGGTGAATGAAAACACCTGTTGTCCAATACTAGTAGCAACAGAGTGTAGTCTCCTTTTTATTTTAATTTGTATCAGATGAAATCATCACTCTTTATTCTCTCCAATGTGTAAAGGTCTCTCTTTTACTGCAAGTTATTTAACTCCTGAAGCTTTGTGCTGTGCAGTTTACTTTGATCCTGGTTCTAAAGGGTGTTAAAACTTTATTTTTCTAAGTAACAAGAGGAAAAAAATTATTAATTCTATTAAGTGTGGTAATGAATGGTAGTTAAGGAAAAAAGTACACACTGAAGGATTTATGGATTTGCTTTAAAATATTCTAGCCCTCCAACTTGTATGGAGGGCAGGCCGATGAAGTAAGATAAGACAGCCAGATATTGACAACTATTGAAGTGAGGTGATATGTGAGAGTTTATTATACCACTCTACGTATATTTTTGTTTGAAAATTTTTAAAAATAAAATTGCATAAATAAATAGGAATACTTCCCCTTTTACCTCTAATCACAAAAGTAAATTTTAAATAGTGAGTCAGGCTTAATTTTTGATAGCAAGTTTTAAAAGACTTTAAAATTATATGCACATTGGAGATATAGTCAAGGTAGTGTATGAATTGAAAACTCCTTGGAGACAGATACAGTTATTTCTGTTTTATCCTCTGCAGTATCTTGCAAATACTTCTTTATATATATGCTTTTTCCTTTATATGATTTTTTTTTCCCCTTAAGGAGCTATAGCTTTTAAGACTAACATTCTGGTACATTAAGATACCAGAATTGGCCCTAGCCAGTGTGGCTCACTTGGTTGGAGAGTTGTCCCATCAACCGAAAGATTATGAGTTCAGTTCCTGGTCAGGGCACATGCTTGGGTTGCAGGTTCAGTTGCCAGTTGGGGCATGTATGAACGGCAACCAGTTGATGTTTCTCTCCCTCTCTCCCTTCCCCTCCCTCTAAGATCAATAAGCATGTCCTTGGGTGAGGATTTAAAAAAAAAAGACAACAGAATTGTTTATTTGTATAATCAATTGATGGTTATCTCTGCTTGGTCTGAGAAGTTAGAGAAAAATGCATGAAGTGGAAGTATTTTTGTGGATTATACCCAAATGTTTTTTAAAAAGTAATTTTACAGTTTACATTCCCTGTTGATCAGATATTTAATACTAAATCTCCTGGAATTTTTTTCAGCTTATTGATATCTTCCTGTGCATTACAGCTTTATTCCCACTTCCCAAGCTACATTTGAATTGTTTTTTATTGAGGAATTACCATTGGTAGTATTTTCTGCAGAGTGAGCTTTTTGCTCATGGACATATGCCCAATCCCTAATCCTATTTATCTGTCATGATTAATTCACTAAAAAAAAAAGGAATCTAGAAGGCCCTTCTGTGTGTTGGATCGTGTTTAGAACAGTAGGGATGTAGCAATAGACAAAGTTCCTGGCTTCCTGCAGCTTTCCTGCTAGTAGATATGAACAAAAGTAATCTTCCCCTTAACCTTACATAGAAGTTTTCCTTCTTTGTATTCCTGCTTCTCGTACTATAAAAAGGTGAAATAATTTACTCTGCTAGTTCAAGGTAATCTTGAAAGTTTGAAGTGAACTATTAACTTTGTTTTTTAATGTTTACAGATGGTTCCAATCCCTACACATTGAAGCTTTGCTTTTCTACATCATCCCATTTATAAGAAGAGAAGAGCATGTTAAAATTTATGTTCACCTTTATTACAATTTTAAAGCTATACTTCATTTAAAAAATCTAAAATGGTTGATCTAATGTTGCCTTGCTTACTTTGACTTAAGATCCTGTTCTGTAATAAACAAATATTTTGCCTTGAGTAAATTTGTTGTAAACTTACATATTGAATTGTTTTCATTTTAAAATAGAATGTCATAATGTAGACTATCTACAGCTTCCTTGTAGATCACTCAAATATATGATTTCTAATCTTATTTTTCTTCTTCCATAGTGAAAATATATTTGCATTCTTAATGCTAATGATCTGCAAGTATTTTTCCATTATGTGTGAGATTAATGCAGGTGACAGTATTGCATTTTAATATTATAGAATTCCTATTATATGTTTAGATGTTTAAGTATGTTACAATTATTCATAATAAACATAACTTGTATTTATTAAGTATTTTAATCAAGTTTGAGAATAACATTACACTTAAAATAAATTTTAAGTACTACAGATTTAGCTGATTTTATATTTCTGAAAGACTACCAGACATATGGATACACTTGTACAGTATGCACTCAATCTTATTTAAATTGGTGTATTTTTTTTTTAAGTCATTGTCCATTTGTATTGACATGCCTCTGTTTCTAGTTCCAGTTTGGAGATTTTATAAAGTTACAACAATGACTTAATGTGTTCATCTTTATTGGTTGCATGTGACTTGACCTTGAAACATATCTAGTATTTGGCATTGAGATTTTAATAGACATTATGATTAACAGTTTCTCTTCTAGATAATCTGAGACCCATGGATGGGCTTTAGGGAGTTTGTGAACCCCCTAAAATTATATGTAGAATTTTGGGTACTTGCATTTTTATTTTTTACTCTTGAATTCATCAGTAATATATGTATTTTTCTATATGGTGCAAGGTATAAGGATCTAATTTTATTTTTATTCCAAACAGATAGCTATTTGTTTCAACACCATTTATTAAACATTCTTTCTCCCACTGGATCTGTTTTTTTCCTTTATTTAGAAGATAATATATCTCATATATAGGCAAGTAAGATGTAAGGGCGAAATATGGGATTAAGAGACTATAGCACACTTATTATCAAGTTCACAGCTTTTTTATAATAGAAAACTGATAACAGTGATTTTATTTTTATCTTTCAAAAAAGGGAGGATGTGTTTTATCTACCTAGAATAACTGCGACGTCTGTAGTTGGCAATAATAGTTTTGTGATTGGAAGACTTTAAAAAAATGCATATAGAAGTTCCATTTAGACCATTTCTAAAAAGCTTTAGTTTTAAATTTTAACATTAAAAAAGGCAGTTTGCCTTAATCATTTTAGAAATGACATGGGTTTTAAACAATTTAAAAGCTATTAAATAGAAAGTTTAGATAGAAACTGAACACATTAACATTTATTTCCCCTTAAATTTTGACAACAGTGGACCAGTGTCTTTTTAGCTCTCTTAAAGATCTAGACAAATTTAAATTCAGTCTAGACCAGCAATTTTCAGCCTTTTTCATCTCCTGGCACACACTAATCACTAAAATTCTGTGGCCCACCAAAATACATATTTTTTGCTGTTCTGACCAAAAAATAGGTATAATTTTGACTCATTACACCAACGGCTGTTGTTGTGTTGGCTATCGTCATTTTTTTATTTGACAGTCTAAGGGAAAAGAGGTCAATGCCCCTAACTACCTACCTAGTCGGGTATTGCATGTTTTAAAAACTCGTGCAGCCCACCGGCTGAAAATCGCTGGTCTAGAAGTACTTCAGACCCTTCCTGAGGAACCCAGGAAGCTGTGCCGGGGGCAGCTTGGGCAGGAACTGTTAAGCGTATGATACCGGGCTGTGTATGTTGCTCGTTCGTCACCAATTTAATACCTAAGTTTACCTAACTTTACGATAAACAAAGCTTTTTTCCTCTCCTGTACTTTTCTTATAATACTCTAAATACAATTGTTGCAAAATTGAAATGTTAATTTTAAAAGGTAACTTGCGAGTTTATATAACTTGTCTCTTTTCCTTCCCCCGCTCTGATGGCTAATGTGGATGTCAGCGTTAGTATTTGGCGCCTGAGATTTTAGGGAATGACCTGTGATGACATGGCCCGTTTAATTTAGATTTGCCTTAAGTGGTGTTGACTTTTAGATATGAACTCTGTCTTAATGTCTGTCCTACCCACCAAATGACAAGTGAACGCTTCAGGCGTGAAGTAGTTGGTAAGTTGGGCCTTGCTGTTCTGTGCACTGGTGTGCCGCCCTGTGTCATTGCTGTCGGTAATTCCCTGGACGGCTTACTTGGGCGTCACCCCCGTTCGTGGAGGTTGCCTTGCGGCCCTCCCTCTCAGCCTTAACAGTAGCGTTTTCTCCCGTGCTGTCTTTCTGCTTTTAGGAGAACATGAAAGAACATATTTTATAAATGGAAAGAAATAACATCTTTGAGTGTATGTTTTTTAAAACTGAAATTGCATTCCATATCTGAATCCAGTTAAATATTTGATAATAAATGTACAGGATTGAATTATGGAATGTAAGCTGCCTTTTAAAGGCATTTTCCTGAAACCTAGCATCTCCACCAAATGGATTCAAATGTTAATTAAAACCTGATTTCTGCCCTGGCTGGTGCAGCTCAGTGGATTGAGTGGCAGCCTGCGAATTGAAAGGTCGCTGGTTCACTTTCCAGTCAGGGCACCTGCCTGGGTTGTGGGTTGGTCCCCAGTTCAGGGTGTGCGAGAGGCAACCAATTGATGTATCTCTCATACATTGATGTTTTCCCCCTATTTCTCCCTCCTTTCCCTTCTCTCTAAAGATAAATGAATAAAATCTTAAAAAAAAAAAAAAAAAAGGCCATACAGTGGTGAGAGGAGCGTTGATAGAAATTTTAAAAACATCTCCAGTAAGTGGGATGACCTGGACTATAGTCATACTTATCAAACAAAAATCCTGTTCTGATCAAGTACACATCTTGCCAGCTCCCAGGGATTCTTGTAAGAAATACCTCTTTGTGTTGACTGACACAAAGAGGCGATTGGATATGTATTACGGGAAAGAGTGGTCTTTTCCCATTAAGGCACAGTTTATACATATCCCAAAATATTACTGGAGTTAAGAGGGAGAAACAGAACTCATATTCTGGTCACTGTGGGTGAGTCGGGAACAAGTCGGTAACACCGAGGCAGCGTTGTGTAGCAGAGCACCAGGACTTGTAAGGCCTGCCTTGTCTCAGCTGTGCCAGCTGACGAGCTGTGTGTGACTTTGAGCAAGTCGTTTAAGGGGCCTTTTATTAACTTTCGGTTCCTTTTGTATGAAATGAGAAAGATAACATCTGACTTATTTATCTCACAGTGAAATATGTAGAAAAGCACTTTTGGTGATATGCAGTACAGAATTCCAAGAGAGATTGACAATTGTAAAGGAAATCCGCGCTGCCATATCACTGCCATATCAAGTCCATGGTCAGCTGCCCCTTTGAGAATTTTTCAGCAGTACAAATAGGTTTTATAGATAAGTATAGCTCAGGTAATGGAAAATCCACCAACCAATCTGGACAGCCTTTTTTTTTTTTTTTTTTTTTAATCTTGGCTTACTCATATCAATAAAAGCTCTCCTAAATTCTAAAGGCAGACAAAGTTAAATTTAAGAGAAGTTTATGATAGAATTTTACTTCTAGTATTGGATATACAAATTATATTTGCATATGCATCTTATACTAAATGGAGATCTCTTATACAACCAGGATGTCATACATGCAGATTCCCCCCCATTTTTTAAATGAATATGGGGTTTTGAAGTCACACTGAATTTTAACAGTATGTTGGCTTTATCTGTGATTAGAAATAATACTCCTTTGGTCAAGACTCTTCAATACATCTGGGAAGTGGGAAACATGGGAAAACACAATTTAATTCCTAATGCTCAGCATAAAATATTTTCCAGGAATTCACTGTTAATGAAGACTGCCTGCCTGACTTTTCTGGCTGGTGCTACTTCATAGAAGCATAGGGTGTGATATGTTTCTGCTCTGTGAAGAAGTTTTAAAGGTGTGCGAAAGGCACCAACTAGATTATAGCAAATGGTGCCCATCAATCTTAGTTCTGCCAGTCTGGGCTGATGGAGGTTTTTTCCCCCTGAGCTAAAGAGTTCTAGGCTGAAGAGTTCCAATTTTTTTTTTTCTTAGTTTATTCTCATGAAGTAGCTCTTATTTCATTGAAGACCTAGGATTTCTGCCACCATTTAGTTGTCTCCTTTCTGGGCCTCTTCAGGTTTGGAGATGCAGCAGGCAGAGCTGTGTGCCAGCAGTGTGCCTGCTCCTGTTCATAGGAAACTTTTCCAGTTTGGTTTCCGTACCCTTAGAAGGATGGGTTTTGATGGGAAGGAGTGTAGGATTTGGAGCCAGAAATCCTGGGTTCATGGCCTCGTTCTGCCCTTTCTTATATGAGCTTGAACAAATCCTAAAAATGGCCTGAACCTCAGTTTACTAATAAATTGGGGATGTGAGTATCTTCTTTATCTCATTTATCCACTTAACTAAGTTGTCAAAGTGTGGGCTTTGGGTACCCTTGAAGTGACACTTTTTTTTTTCTAATTTGTGAATCCATTAGACTGTGAACTCCATAATACCAAGGATCTGTATTTCCCCCTCCCCCCCCCTTTTTCTCATCACCTCACCCATAGAGTTAGGGTCTTCCTTCCCCATGGAATTGTTTTCAGAGAGGAGGGTTCTCTTCACTGGTTAACCTTGAAGTTAACCTTGTCTAACTTTGTGACCGAGGTGAAGGAGCAAGCATGCTTATCAAGGGGAAGGTAATGCAAATCTAAACGGAAGTTATTTATAATACTAAAGGCCACAGGATCAAGTCTAGAAACTATCTTGACAGGCTTTGGACTATCAGATGGAATTTAACTGAGATAAGAAAAGGTTCCTCATTTAATATCTAACATGAAATAGTTGACATGTATTGAGCATTTATGTAAGGCATCCTGCTAAGTATACACGTTACATAATTCTATGACAGTCAGATGAGGTACAGACCATCATTATAAAGATGCGAGAATTTAATCTCGAGATCGCTCTGCCATTAAGTGGTAGAACCAGGATCCCAACCCTGAGGGTTCCAGGGTGTGCACACACTCAACTGCCACATCCCTCAGAATAATGCCCCCCTACCCCTAAGACGTCCACTTTCTAATCCCCAGGACCTATAAATGTGTAGCCTTCATGACAAAAGGGACTTTGCAGATGTCAGTAAATTTACTGACCTTTAGATGGGGAAATTATCCTGGGTTATCCAAGTAGGTCCATGTGGGAGCCTTTGAGAAACTTTCCTGTCTGCAGTGGGGGAAAGATGAGACAGGAAGAGGAGAGAAAAAACAACCTAAACATTGTCTCTAAAGCTGTTTTTCCAAAAATGAAGCAACGATAGCTAATGCTTACTGCATGGCAGGCATACTGTGATGGGATTTTGGATCTAGCTTTTCAAAACATCCAATTAATATGTTCATGATACTCTTGGAACTGGTATTTCTAGCTCCTGATTGGCTTTTTAGTGTCTCCCTCTCGAAAATGAGTGGACTGCCCTGAAAGATAAAGACCCAAAACTATTCACATTTCAAATTCTGTCAGAATTGCCGAACTACCCTTCACCCCAAGAAAGGTTGACCTCTTAAACTTTGTTAATCTGATAGGAGGTGAAAATAAACTCAATGTTATTTTAATGTTCACATTAATTGCGATATGTTTTCATTATTTTTAATTGGGTGTTCATCTTCATGGATTTGTAAGCATTCTTGCATTTTTTTTATGTTAGGACCGTCCTGTCTGACGTTACAATTTTTTTTTTTATCCATTTGTCTTTATAGAGGATTATAGAAATAGTAATCTACATTTTCTTATGTATCTTTACAAACTACCAGATATCCTTTTTACATTGCTTATTAATGAGTGAACTGGACCCCACCTTTCAGCCTCACTTCTTCCTTTAGACTTAGCCTTGCAACCTCATTGGAAGGGATGAAATGTCAGGACTGCCAGTTAGGGTTATTAGTTGGTAATTCAAAACTCTGGCTTCTTGATAAAGGTCATGGACTGCACACTTGTAGAAAGGGTAAACGTGTTTGAATTCACATAGGATGGGAGCAGCCAGTGAATTAGAAGTGTTGGCAAACACTAGAAAAGGAAGCAGAAAGACCAGTGTGGTAACTGACCTAGTCTATAGAGGAAAATGCCAGTGGGCATACCAGTTCATATGGCAGAACTCTGAAAGGTTCAGGAATTAGAGGCACCAGGTACCTCGAACAGCTGGAGGGGAGAGAGGTGATGTAACAGAGAGATTTGTTGAAAGGCAATAAGGAACAGTTAAACCACAGATCTCTTTCCACACCCTACCCTGCAAGATGAGTGCCACTCCCTTACCCCAGAAGAAGAGAGGATGTTGGTTTTCTTAATTCAGCTAGAGAAGTATCAGACTTAGGAACAAAGGTGGGGAGAGTGAGTGTTGAGGCACAATCCTAAAAATGAAAATTAAGGGAATGTCCATATATGGAGGGCCGAGACTCCCCTGACCCTTGGTCCTCAGCCAAACCCCACTTCCTTCTTTGAACTAGGCAAAAATGGAATGATTCTTCTTTGGAGAATATATCTAGCCCAAGGCAAAAATACCACAGCTTCTGACATTTTAGGGTTTCTTGTAAAATGGGCAGTCACCGCGCAGAGATGCTACTAGGGAACCACCCTCGCCCTGCACGGCAGAGCTCCTGTTTGGCCCTTTTAGCGTCTCCATCTTGAACGTGAGTGGACTGCCGTGAAAGGTGGAGACCCACGTACAGAAAGACGGAACCCAGAGAAAACATTCAGGAAGCAGAGGAAGCTGAAAACTTACATTCTTAGATGAGAAGATGTAGCATGAGTAGAAGAAGGATGGGGATGCTTTTAAGCAAAAAAGAACAGAACTGTAAAGGACTCTTAAGAAATTAAGAAATAAAAAAACAGAAACTGAAAAAATGGAAGATACTACTTAAAATAGCATAAAAGTATGAACTGTTTAGGGAATAAACCTGACCATAGATGTGCGAGACCTGTACACTGAAAATGCAAAATGTTGCTGAGAGAGATTTCAGCAGACCTAAATAAACTGAGAAGTGCATCTTGTTCATGGGTCAGAAAACTCAGTACAGTTAAAATGTCAGTTCTCCCCAGATTGGTCTGTAGATTTAATACAATCCCTATCAGAATCCCAGCAGGCTTTTTTTTAGATTGAAATTTATAACCTGATTCTAAAAATTCATATGGAATGTGAAGGGCCTAGAACAGCCAAAGCGACTTTGAAAAAGAACAAAGTTGGAGGACTATGTGGTTTCAAAAATTATTATACAGCTATAGTAATCAAGATAGTGGTTGGTGGTATAAGACAGAAATAGATCAGTGGAACAGAATAAAGAGTGTAAAAATAGTAAGGGAGAGTAATGGGGGAAAACGGGGACAAACTATAATTGAGCAATTTTTAAAAAGTATAAAAATAGATCCACACATATGTGTGGATGACTGATTATTAAGAAAGAATTCAGTGGTGGAAGGATAGTTTTTTCAACAAATATTGCTGAAACAATTGGATATAAATATGAAAAACAACTCCATATCCTATACCATATACAAAAGTTAATTCAAGATGGGTCGTAGACCTAAATGTAAGAACTAAAACTGAATCTTAAAAAATATATAGGAGAAAAATCGTTGTGACCTTGGCTTAGGTAAAGATTTTTCAGTCATGATTCCAAAAGCATGATCTATAAAAGAAAAAACTAATAAATTGGGCTTTATCACAACTAAAAACTGCTCATAGAAAATTAAAGGACTAGCCATGGTCCATGGGAAAATACAATGTGTGTATCTGATGAACTTTGTATCAAAAAAATATAAAAACTCAAAACTTAATAAGAAAATAGTCCTGTTAAACTTGGCAAAAAGATTAGAATACACATTTCACCATGGAAGTTTTATGAATGATCAATAAGTACATGCAAAGATACTTAACATCATTAGTCATTAGGGAAGTGGAAATTACCACTCCATACCTATTAGAATGGCTAAAATTAAGAAGAGTGACTATACTAAATGTTGGTGAGGATGTGGAGAACTAGAACTCTCAGATGTTTCTGGTGGAAATGTAAAATGATACAAAACTTTGCAAAAAATTTGACAGTTTCCTAAATGTCAAACACCACACCTGCCATCCGATCCAGCCATTCACTTCTGAACTTGTACATGAATGTTCACAGCAGCTTTATTTGTAATATCCCCAAGTTGGAAACAACCAAATATCCATCAGCAAGTGATTGAATAAGCAAATGGCAGCATCTCCATACATAGTGTCACTTCTGCCATGCCACAAGCCTCCCCAGGTGCCAGGGAAGAGCACAGACCCCACCTCTCCCTGGCGGGAGTATCAAAGCTACAATGGAAGAAAAGCACACTATTGCCACTGTGTGACACGTTCCCTAGGGAATACCCTTTTTTATTTTCCATTAAGATTTTGTTTATTTTTCAGAGAGGGGAAGGGAGGTAGAGAGGGAGAGAAACATCGATGTGCAAGAGATACATTGATTGGTTGCCTCTCCCACACCCCCAACTGGGACCTGGCCTGCAACCCAGGCATGTGCTCTGACTGGGAATCGAACAGGCAACCTTTTGGTTCGCAGGCCAGCACTCAGTCCACTGAGCCACACCAACCAGGGCGGGAATACCCTTTTTAAAGCTCTACACCACGTGTCAAAGTTGGAACAAAAAGAATCATTGTTCCACAGCTTGGTACAGTGCCCCTGTGTGTTGAGAAACTATTAACTAGAACAGCTCCGCTTCTGCTTAATAAAACTCTTTTTCTGAGAGGCAACAGTGTGTTCTATCATGAACTGAGTGCTCTTCAAGAAATGCCTGACTCAATGCAGTACAGGACTGTGGCTCGGGGTCAGATGTGGACGCTCTAGTCAGGTCAGCACACATATGGCTATTGCGTTCAGTGGAGTATTTCTGGTTGCCAATCATGTCTGTGCAGTGCGGCCACACTTTACAGCATTATTTAGCTCTACAACCACTAGACTTTTTTTAGAAGGTGCTCACTCTCTTAATGGAGATATTGCAAAAGAACTCCAGGAACTGGGCCCAAGTGGCTATTGAACTAGCTCTTTAATTTGAAAATGGTAAAGGAAAAGAAATAAACATTTAACTTGCCTTTCCAGTAGGAACTGGTTTTTTAATGCTGAAAAAACAGCCCCAGATGATGAGGAAAAACTTCTCTTTTACCAAACAAATATCTGCGAATACTGTAGTAGGAATGATAGAGTTAGCAAATCGGCATCGTGCAATACCCTTTAGTCAGGCAACAATGGTCAATGGCCTTATAAACATTAGGCGTATGATTGATGGGGAACCATTCATACAGAGCTGAAGTGATACATATAGACTACTCCCTAGTTGCAAAGGAAAACATGTAACTGTCCCATGATGGGATCAGTAGTCATTACCCTCATCAAGCAGTTGATCTTAGCCACACTACTGGTAGATCAGTCAGAGGTTATGTTGATTCCTGATGTGATGCAGAGATGAGGCCAGCAGCATTACCACCAATGGTGTATAGCTGAACTTGACTCCATCGAACCTTGACAAGTCAGTGTTATACAGAGAGAAACTGTTACTAGTTTAGAAGAGAACACCATTATAATGCAATGTGTGGAATGATTAAACCAGATGTATAGGAAAACTGAATGTGGACTGGTATTGGAAAAGATAAAATTTCATTTACATGGAAAAGTAGAAATCACTAAATAAGAGATCCAGGTTATAAAATAGCACATATAGCATCGCCTGGTTTTGGTACAAAAAATACAGGAATATATGCATGCAAGCTGTCTAAAATGGAACACTTAAGAGAATAAAGGGTGGGGGGGACTGTTGCTATTTAGACCAGGACAACAGGTAATAACTGGGTCTTTCTGCTGACTCAGAAGGAAGGGTCATCCTATAAGCAGCTGTTCTCAAACTTGAGGGCACAGCAGAATGGCCTGCGGGTGTTGGGTGTGTGGAACATGTAAAATGAGGGTTCCTAGGCTCCAACCCTAGAGATTCTGACTCAGTGGGCCTGGGAGAGGCCCAAGGACTGGCCTTTGCTGTAACTGACCATGTGATTCTGATGCTGGGACTGGTGGAGGACTGGAGCTCGGCCCGGAGCAGCTTCTGTTGACATCACCACCAAGCAGGGGTTGGCTAATCTTTGTGGAAGTGTTCGGCTGAATTTTGCTTTTTGTTTTTCGTGAGTTAGTTGGTCAGCAGTCCCTCTGTTGTCCATAAAGGAGACAGGAAGGCACAGCAGTTAAACGAATGGCCCATGCAGCCCGATCTGGCTTGGGTGCCAGTTTTTGAGCTTATTAGCTATATGACATTGGGTACGTTTCTTAACATTTCTAAGTCTCTTGTAGGTAAAGTAAGAATGTTGATAGAGTTGTTATGGGGATTAAATGAGGAAATGTGGAAAGCATATATAAGTCTCAATAAAGAGTAGTTATGACTGTTACTAGGATCACTATTGCTGTCACCGAACAAGCAGTGAACGCACTGTACTGACCCCTGGAAGCACCAGGCTGAGTCGCCTGCCTTTCAGATATAGAGTGTCTCCTGGAAAGCAAAATGAACACCTCCTCCCTGACCCTCGTGGATGACTCATAAACGCCTGGTGGGCGCTTTCACTGCACATCTGTTCTCTGACAGCTCCTTTAGAGGTCGGTGACAGTTGCCAGAGCCTTTGGGCGTGGGAGACCTATAGAGCCCAGCGGTTTTGATATTTTGCTCTGAAATCTCAGGCCTGGTTACCATGCCATGGAAATCTGGTGAGGAGGGGGACTAGAAGGCGATTTTCCCGTCTTCCAAACTCAACTTGACCTTTCCAGCTACATTTTATTTCTCATCCAACTTAAGTCTAAGGAGGGAAGATTTTCTTGGCAACATAATTATTACCGCCCAGTAATGGAAGATGATTTCCGAAAGATTCCTGCTGTCGTCTTAGCAGGTGGAAACTTCTGTGCTCTGCACAGGCTGTGTGTTCTTATTGTCCTTCTTGGGTTCTTTTTTTCCATCCTGAGACAGGAGACAAATCATCCATAGGAAACAATTGCCAATTCTGTCCCCGTTTGCCTTCATTTGTGGCGGGGGTGTGTTTGCTTTTCATTTGTTTATTTTTTGCTTTAAAAAAAAAGATATTATTGATTTTTAGACAGAGGGGAAGGGAGGGAGAAAGAGAAGGGGAGAAAAACATCAATGTGTGGCTGTCCCTCACACATCCCCTACTGGGGACCTGGCCGGCAACCCAGGCATGTGCCCCAACTGGGGAATTGAACCAGTGACCCTTTGGTTTGCAGGCTGCCCTTTGGTTTGCAGGCTGATGCTCAATCCACTAAACTACACCAGCCAAGGATCCTTTTTGCTTTGTTTTCTTTGCCTTCTGTACTTCCATTCTGTAACATTATCACCTGCATTTTTTTTTTTTTTGAAGAGTCAAGTTGCTTCATTTGACACATGGTCTAGTGAAATATTTGGAACAGGGGCTGCCCCCCAAACTGAGGCCCCAGTTACTGTGTGTAGTACCTCCCAGAGGGGTCTGAGCAGCTCTGTCCAAATACATGTGAGGAATTAAGAAGGTGTGCCAATGGTCTCTACTCCATAGAAGGCCGAGGGGAAATTTTACCCTGATACGAAATGAAACCAAGCTTCAATAACCCTCACTTGCCCAGGCCTGGTCTTTTCTAAGGCACTGGGAGGAGACCTAGTGATGTGTTCATATATTTTTATATAAGTAGCATTATTAAAAAAAAACAAAACTTCAGGCCCCTTAAAATTGGATTCACTCCTGACAAGCATTTCCTCTCGGTCCACGGTTGGTGGATATCACCGTCACATAACCAGATAGTAAGCAGCCTCAACCCCGGGCCAGGGCACACCGGGACGCCAAGGATCGGGGGGAAAGAAAGGAAGGGGAGCATTCCCCACGCAATAAGCTGTCGGATGCAGAGAAAACAGCAAGCCGGAGCCAGAGAACAGGACTCCCCAGGGGAAACAGGCCGTAGACTTGGGGTCTGGTGGGAAGGGTTCCTTTTGCAGAGGGGTGGGTAGTAAGTGGTGCACTGATCAGTTACCTCCGTTAAAGTCTTTGAGAAAAATTAATGATCTACTTTTAAATTCTCCTCAAATAAAAATACCACTGCCAATGTGCTGTGCCCCAGTCACCCCCATGCGTCCGGAGGGGCTGAGTCCTACAGTGGGGAGAGCTCTGGTGTGGCCCTCAGCCCAGCTGCTCTGCGAAGTAGCCATGTGACCTTGGACAAGTTATTAATCCTTCCAAGCAAACAGAACACTCACTGCTGATGGCCCTACAGATGACTCTTGACTCTGCTGCTCTAGTTAGAAATTTCTAAACTATTCTTCACTATTTGGATAACTCCCTTGGTATTAAAAACAAAAGAGAAAAGGAAGGAGGGAGGAGGAGAAAGGGATAAGGAAAGGAAGGAGAAAGAGGGGACGGAGGAGTCCTTGTTAACAATAGATTCCAAAGAATGATGCCCGGGGGATGCCCAGAGGGGGAAAGAAAGACCCATCACCACCACCAGCTCCTTATCGAGCCACCTTCAGTTTCTGAAATGTGAGGCACTCCCTCCACTATGTGTAATAGGGAACTTACTTTAAATATAAAGTTTAAATTCTGGGTAGCCTTAAAGTGTAAAGTCCCCCTACCACTCTTCAAATAAAAGCTCCAAAAGGCAAGAACGAAACAAACACACAAATGAAAACAAAGGTGTTGGATTAGGCGACCTCCCTCTGAAATGTGATTAATTTTCTGGTACTGAGGGAGAATTTAAATGATTTCTGTATTGATACAAGGGCAGTTCCATGGGGAAAGGGGGGGGAGATTGACATATGGAGAAAAACTGGACCATATGGGATTAGGGAACTAAAAATGATTGTCTCCCGCTCAGTAAAGATGCGCCAAATGCGAGCCTCTCATCCTAAGAACTGTCTTCTTTTTAGCAAATGAGAAGACATTATGAGCATTTCCAAAATTAAAATATTCATGTCATGTCAAATGTGTGACGTGTGTAGGCAGTGATGTGCTGGGCTCTAGGAAGTAAATTTGTATTTAAGTTATGTCCTTTGTCATTGAGGAGACTGCAGCTAAAACAAGGCTGGCCAAGATGAAACAATTAGCAAACAAAGCTGATAAGATATAACCATAACCCACGACTAACCATGGACGGGTTTGGTAAATCATGGTGCAGCCAGTCTATGGCATCATCGAATAGAAAGAACCACATTTATAGGTATCGAGGGGGGAAGGTGTAGCAGGCGTTTTGTTAAGTGAAAATAATAAGCAAGTAGTAGAATAATATGAAGAGCGTGATGGTGTTTTTGTAAAAAAGGAAAAATGAAACTAAATAGATAATTCTATGTAATAAGCATATGCAATGATACTAATATGCTAATACCAGTTCCTTTAAGAGAGTGGGGTTGGACAGAGGAGAAGAGAGGATTTTAAAAAATCTGTGATTCAGTTTGTATAAATTGGTACAATGAATGTGTACTATAATTAAGTGCTTTTGTAAAAGAAACAAACAAAAAAGTCTAATTTTTGTTTCCTTAGGCCTCGCCAGCCTGTGGACGCACATCGGATCTTAAAATGGTTATATCTTTCACTTGGCAGTAACCCTCTCCCCACTAAAACTTACCCAGTGATTTCGGGGCCAGCCCTGTCCTGTTTGGCATGGGGTGTGAGCCTCACTGAAGCAGATGCTTTCCCTGGGGGGCGCTGTCTGTGCTCCACTCGGTGGGGGCAGGGGGACGGGGTTGGGGGTGCGGCGGGGAACAGCAAGACCGCACCTGCTCCGTCAGAATTCCCACATCCTCCAGTCTTAGCTCTACTCCTTTACAAAGTCTATGACCTGAAACCAGGGTCTTAACCTCTATGAACTGCAGAGCCACATCTATAAAAGTTAACAACAAAAAAATCCCCAAAAGTGTGTCTTTCTCTTACTGAATGAAAAGATATTTTTAAAAGTTAATAATTCACAGAAATTGCATACTGAAATCTAAAATGTGGCTAACATTGGCGCTCACTATGTGCTAGGCATATATATATAATATACACATATATAATTTTATATATATACTGTATAATTATATATTACATATAATGTATAGGTATGCAGATATACTTTTATATGAATATGTAATTTAATATGTACATATACTAAATACACACACATAGTGTTTCAGCTTGTTCAATTCCTGTCAACAATCCCTGAGGCAAGTTCTAGTAAGTTAACCAGCGTTTGAGGTGACTTGGAGGTTAAAGAGCGTGCACACGTTGTTAAGCAGGACTCTAAAGCTCCAGAATCCAGGTTCCTTCTTAAACATTCCCTTCTGTTGCTGCCCGCATCCGTGCTGTTCCCTTCTATTTCGTTATCGCCAACAACTTCATCACAATTTTTTATTTTTACATTGATTTGAGAGTGGTGGGTGGGGTGGGAACATTTTTAAACAAGACGGTGCAGCAATTCTGCCGAGGCTGCCCCTACCCGCTGGCCCCAGGCCCGGCGCTGCTGGACTGAGCCCGGGAGGGAGGTTAGGCAGCTGGGCTCAGGGGGCCGGTCGTCTTGGGTCCTGCGCCCCCTGAACGCGGGAGACGCGCCCGCGGGCGCCACCTGGTGGCCAGGAGCCCCGCAGCAGGCGCCTCAACCGCGTGCCAAGGCCCTTGGTACCCGGACAGGGGAACCGGACGGGGGAACGGGGGCGAGGGAAGGAGGAAGGGGGGCAGTGGGTGAGGGGCACAGAGGTACTGGCTCTCCTATCTGTCTGCGCCTCTCTCCCGCGGGGCCAAGCAGAGGAGTGTCCGAGTCCTCGCAATTACAAGCCCAGGGCAGATGGAGTGGCTTGCCAATCAGAAGTCTATAGGAGAGGCTAGAGGATGATGCCCTCCATGTAGAAACGCGGAACATAAGGAGGTCACCTAAGGAATTGCGTCAGATCCTTTGGGTGTGTAGTTCTCTGAGATAGTGAGTGAGTTGGGCTATAGCCTGTGAATTCTGGGGACAAAGGAGCTCTGTTGGAGCCAGTTCCCTTCCTGGCAAAGCCACTTTGAGCTTAGCAGAGCCAAAAGTAAACCAACAGATAGGGAAGGAGTGGGGTCCACACTTTGGACTCCAACTGCGACAGTAACCCCTGCGACCCACTGCAGTGCTGACTTGGTAACTGCAGTGAGAGAACCCAAAGGTTCGGGATAGAGTCAGGGTCCTTAGGTAGCCATTTTTCCCTCTTCGACTTCCTCTGATGCTAAACTCTGCAGGATCTAGGTTTAGCTTTATTTAGGGAAAAGTTTTTCCTTGTAATCCATGGTTTCAGTAGGAGTCCACAGAGAAACTGGCTACAAAAGTAAAGGCAATCCTTGCTTGCTTTAATAGCAACAAAGCACCAGGGCCAGAGGATGTAATCATCTCTTTGTAGTGCACTCACTTTTTGTTGGTTGCCGGCTATTATTCTGTCGGGAGGAGATGGAGAAGGCTAGGTCCTGGCCAGCCGTCATGACTGGGTGAGCTTCAAGCTGTCCTTTTCCCATGAACTAAGTCCAGGCCAACGGCAGGTGAAAAGCCTCTTTGGTCCCCTGTGTCTGACCTTTTTGTTTGGTCCATGTGAAAGCCTGAGTGAAGGGACCACAGCATTTCTCAGCCTACAGTAGAGCTCTAGACTTCACCATATTTCCTTTATCTGGCTTTACCTTCGTCGTCCTAGCAAGGGCAGGTTCCTTCCCATGCCTTCAGAAAAGACCAAGGGGTGTGTGCTTCCGAGGCATAGAGATTCTAATGAGGACAGTGGAAGAGGCCAAAAGAATGATAGCCCAACTCTGTACTGTGACAGGATCCTAGCTTCCTCCTCTGCTAGGGTGGATTAAGGGAGCCTCAAACTTTCCCTCATGGATATCGTGTGCCACAATTCTGGTCAAACCATCTCTCTAAAGAGATGCGTGATCCATTAGTAGGCAGTTACTTAAAAGGACACCCTGGATGACGGCCTGGAGACCGAGAAACAGTTGAAGCCACTAAAGATATTTGGTTTGGAATAAAGAAGACATGCAAGGATCCATCCATCTCTCTTTAAATACTTAGGATGTTTGTGGAAGAGAAGATATTTATTCAGTGTAAGTTTAGAGGGAGAAACTGGGACCAAGGAATTAGTTACTAGGAAGCAGATTTTGCCTCAGTATTAAAACTATCCCCGCCCCGCATCCCCCCAGTATCCCAGAGATAATCACTAAGGAGCTACTGACCACATGGTGCCTGGTGGTGTCCTGGAAAGGAGCATTCTGGCTGGGAGGCCATCCCTTCTTGCAGTCCCTTGCAGGCTTTCTGGAGCAAAAAGTCCTATTTTCAATATTCTGCCTGTAATGGTGGCTGTAAACAATCATATGTCCCAGAAATTCCATTACACCCACATTTACTCCACACCCTGAAGAAGGCCTCTTGCTTTTGGAAACAGAATGAAGATATTCTATCTAATATATTGTGACCTGTGGTGTGTAAAATGTGGGCAAGGTGCTGAAGTTTCAGCCATCTTTAAAGATTTTTAAAGAATCATTTATCAGATGAGATTAAGTAATCACACCACAGTCCCCAGTGACACAGTGGCAGGATGGGAGCTAGAACGAAGGACCTGACTTAGTTATTTGAGCTTGTTGAGACTTTTACAAATTCTGGCTCAGAGGGGACTAGCTTCATGTGATGAGAAACAGCAACCAACTCGGTTTGGAACAAGCTCCCCCTGTCTAGCTCTGCCCGCTCCATTCTGCAGGTCTGCCCCTCAGCCTCCCCTCCCTTGAACAGCTCCATCGTGGTGGCTTTTATCTTATCTGTTAGTTTGGATGCCCCGGTACCATAGGAGATGAGACAGAGTTCCCTTCTGGGTGGAGCTGGTGCTTTTCTGAAGATGAGCTCTCATCTGTGCCTATCCATCTTTGGCAGGGACACGCCCTGGTGTCATCCAATGTCCCCATGCTAATTGTGTATTTGGAGAGTGTGCCTTAGAGGCCGTAAGTCCTTGAGGGCAAGGAACGGGAATAATTACTCTGAATCTCCAGGCAGCTAATAAAGTGTTATACCCTGTGGGCATTTGCTAGATATTTGCTTTCTGCTTCTCTTCTTCTCCCAGGGAAATCTCAAGATTCCCTCATCCAGGGAGCCCGGTCCACCTTGTCTGCCTCCACCAAGCTCAGCGTTGGAAGAGAAGGCTTCAGAAGGGGAGCATGGCTTTGTATACACAACTCTGTTTTCAACTTAACATGTTTATTTGAGCACCTCGACACCATGGTGACAGGTGCCACAGAAATAGTAAAAAAGAGCAGGGAGGTAAAACAGAGAAAGGGAGGACCCGAAATGCCAGGGGGCTGGAGGCAGCATTTTTGTGACATCAGTGTTTACTCTGAGCTGGCAGTGTTATTTATCATGGGTCCCATGCACAAGCTCTCTCTCCAAGGAACGTAAATGCTGCCTGCTTCCTTGTGCACTTGCATCCTCCGGGTCTCGAGAGGCAGAGACATGCTGAATTTACCATGTAAAGATATGTATCATTGTCACAATGTCTTATATTCATGCGTCACTTGACATTTTTTGGCGTACATTTGTGCACATTACTTCCCTCATTTGATTTTATGTCAGAAATAGTAATCACTCCACTTTCCTGATGAATTTGAGGTTCAGAGAATAACTTGTGCAAAGTCATGCAGCAAGTGAGTGGTCAGAGCCGCTCCCACTCTATCTCCTTGCTTAGGTCTCCTGATGCTAAGATGGGGCCATGCGGTGATGGGGATTCGGGCCAGGCTGCAGGCACCCAGTGCATTTCGGGCAGTGTCCTCAGGTTAGAATGTGCTGTGTGCAGTGATCGAGTCACAGAGAAACAGCTGGTGCTTCTGCACGAAGCCCACAGAAAAATGTGATTGGCTGCCGCAGACATTTTGCTAATTTTATGTCTTGAGACAAAGGAAAGTGTGAGCCATAAAGGTCCCCATAAATGGCTGACAGCCATTCCACACAGCTCCTGGCCAGCACGAACGCACTTCGGTGCTCTCCATTTAATCTCCCTGTACTGACCCAAACACTGGTCCCGAGACTGGCCGCATAGCTGCAGGCTGAGCCAAATGCCACGTGAAAGAGAATCCTGGGCGTGGCTGGGCACATTGCCACCTCACTTCCATGACACCCTTCGTGCATGGCTGATGTACTAAAGGGTGCTAGAGGCAAGTCCTGCCGCTTGTGCCTGGGCCTTCCCCTCGATCGGGCCCACCGCCTAGAATGGCCTCTGCTCCGCCCCTCCCCCCCGTGCCCCCCTCCCCCGCCCTGCACCTGACCATTAGTCTTTTCTTGTTAGTGATTTGCATATTGTCTTTGGCAAAATGTCTATGCAGGTCCTTTGTCCATTTTTAAGTTGGGTCATGGTGGGAGGTTGTCGGTGGTTTGTGGACGTTCTTTGAATATTCTGGACATTAACTCCTTATCACATATACGATTTGCAAACATTTCCGCCTATTCCGTCAGTTACCTTTTCACTCTGTTGACTGTGTCCTTTGATGAGGCTTATCTCTTTTATTGGTCGGACGTTTTGGGGGTGCAGGATTGTATTTCAGGGGGATCTTTAGTAAACGATTGTGGAGAGAAGCAAAGGACATACACTGAGGGTGGTTAGGCACGTGGATTTTTAATGAGGCAGGATTTAAGTTTTGTAGGGCGAGGAGGGCAGATAAGGTTTGCCTGTGGTGCCCTTTCCCCCTCCCACCCTTTGCTTCCACCTGTTCCTCTCTGCTCAGGCACTAGGTCCTCTATCCACTGGGTGACTCAATTCAGTTCAGGTTAAGAAGTGGTTACAAAACACCTACTGGGTGTCAGGAACTGTGCTAGAGGTTACATACAAAAGAGAACAAGTCAAAGCTCTACCCTCAACGTGTGTGACAAGATGGGAATTTCAGCATAATGCGATGACTGCACCCTCATGTGGTGGTTCACCCACTACAGGCAAAAAGGCAAAGAAGGGCATCTAACCTGGGCCGAGGGGTGATAGAAGGCTTCTTGGAGGAGGTAGTCCTAAAGTCATTTGGCTTCTGGCCGGGCTTGCCCTCAGGGCATCCTCGAGCTCCTCCACTCCTCAGACCCGAGCAGTCACTGTCCAGAGTCAGCCAGAAGAGGGCGCATCATTGCAGGAGCGGGTAGGGAGTGGATGTTACCGTTAGAGTTCCCCACTCACACGTTCACTATTTAAAGGTGCAAAATCAGCCCTAGGCAATAATTGAAGAATCTCAATAAACTTGATTTCCTTTGGAAAACTAAAAGGAGCCATATACATGGCTGGTAAATTTATTCTGAAAATTAAATACTCAGAAAAGGACTTGTTGTATTTAATAACACAGTGTGCTTCACATGTGCAGGTCGCTGTTCTAAGCCCTCTACAGGTGTTTAACTTGATTACTCCTCACAGCAACCCTACAGGGTTGGTATTATTACTCTCACTTTTGTAGATAGGGAAACAGAGGTACGGGGATCTAGGTAAATGACCCAAGACCGTAGAGTAGAAAGTGGCAGAGTTGGAATTTAAACCTGCAGCCTGGTTCTAGAGCCTGTGCTCATGACCTTGAGTGGTCCGAGTTTTACATGCTAAGAAAGTTGTTCCACTTCAATCAGCTTGAACCAACAGAATATGTGTTCTAAGGTCATCCACCCCCTTTCAGACTCCAATTTATCACTTGCAACTTCTGAAAAATTCACTATTGACTTAGGTGTTTGATGTAGGACTTTGTGTCACAGAGCCCTCGGAACGTCTCCCTAGGGGTTTCAAAGTCACCACTTAGCTCTGTTGTCCAGATATTTGGGAATCTCACTTAAAAAATAACTGAAACAACAACAACAACTATAGCTGTAAGGGGGGGAAAATCCCTGAGAAAGATATTAAACCATAATCACCATACCATTATCGCACTCAATTAAATTAATAATAATTCCTTCATACCATCTAATACTAGGGTTCAATTTTCTCTGATTATTTCAAACCGGTATTTTCACAGTTGCATTTGACTGTAGGTCCTTTAAGTCTTTTCTAATCTACAAAAGAATATCTTCCTTTTAATTTGTATTTATTTTATTTGTTGATGAAACTGGGTCCTTTGTCCTGTGGAATAACTAGGAAGATTGAGAAATAGGGTTTAAGAAGTCTTTGTCACTTCCTTGGTCTCTAGGCTCTATCCCATGAGGACGTTCAGTCAAGATATAGTGAACTAATTCTTCTCCTGGTGATTATGAAATCACCTGGATCCACTGTTGGTTTTATTGGTCTCAGTTTGTTTTTGATTGATGGAGGTTGCCTTTTTTAAATGTAATTTTGTTTTTTAATACTGCAAAATATCTACATGACTGAAAGTTGAAATTATAAAAAAGATATGAGCAGAGAAATATAGCTTCCTGTCTTCCTCTTTCTCCAACTGTCATTCTTTCTTGCCTTAAAGAGAACAGTTTTTAATTAGTTTTGCCTTATTCTCCCATTGTTGTTTCCGTTTGTGTACTTGTAGTCCTCCTCCCTTTCTCACAAAAACAGACCGAGCACCGTGCTTACTCCTCTGACCTTGTATTTCTGGAGACCATTCTTATTCCTTTCCACAGCTGCTTAGCACTTCTGTGTGTGCACACCCATTCCCTAGTGATGGGCATTTGAGTTGTTTCCAGCCTTTGCTATTACAGATAGTGTTGCAACAGGTACCCTTGAGCACATGTCATTTCATAATTTTCGTAGTTATTTGGGGGTGGACTCCTAGAACTGTGATTGCCAGGTCAAAGGGTAAAGGCACAAGCAAATTTGCTAGACATTACAAAACCCCCCTCCATAGATTGGACCATTTTGAATTCCCATCAGCAACGCCTGGGAGCCTGTTTCCCCAGAGCCTCCTCAACAGAGTAAATTGTCCAACTCGTGGATGTTTGCTTATCTGAAAAATAAGAAATGTTATCTCAGGATAGTTCAAGTTTGCAATTTTGAGCAATGGAGGACATATTTTTCATTTGCTTTTCTTTTTCTGTGAAATGCCTGTTTATATCTCCTGCATATTTATCTATCAGGTTACTGGGCTTCTTCTCTTTTGAAGTTCTTTAACTGTTAAGGTTATTAGCCCTTTGTCTGCAATATAATTGGCAATGCTTTCTCCCAGCTTTTTGTTTGCCTTTTGATTTTACTTAAGATGTTCCTGTATTGCCATCGAGATGAATGTGTTAACCTTTTATCACTTTTGGATTTTGCCTCTCCTAGGTTATAAAATATCTCACCAGTTTTTCCTCTTGTTTTTATGGTTTCATTTTTACATTTAGATCATTGACCCATTTGGAATTATCCTGGTCTTTAGTGTGAGAAATGGATCCAATTTTATCTTTTTCCATATGGCTATCCAATTAAATCCAATTGTATGGTATGTCAATTATATCTCAATAAAACTGTCATAAAAATTTATCTACCTATGTAAGATCGTTTGGAAGGATATATCCCAACACTTAAACACTGGTTGACTCTGCGTGGAGGGATAATTAATGTTTTCTGTTTTGTATTTTTTCCCTTATTTGAGCAGATAGGTCCGGTTTCCTCTACCCAAGCAAGACTTTCTATGTTATACGCCTCAGGAAGCTGGGACATTTATTTCTGAGAGGATATAATACAGGCCCAATAAACAACATTTTTAAAGAAGTTTTTCCATAATTCATATTTAGGCGAACAACAAATATTTGAGTATCATTTGGGCACAGTGGACTCTGCATTTTAAAAAGCACCGCCATCCGGGTAGAAGCATCTAAACATCAAGTCCACTAACCTTGAGTGGTACAGACAGGGAGGGTGAAGAGTTCATAGGAGGGACAGATATCCACAGGCGGGGTGACCTGGGGGGTTTTAGTGAGGAAATGTCTCCAGTTAGCCCTTGAACAATGAATAGGATACAGAGGTACACCCACAGAAGGACGACACTGTGAGTGGAGGTGAATGAGAACCCACTGCGGCATTTGGTGGACCAGGTAGACCAGGCTGGTCAAGGAGGGTGTGCCTTGAGCATCTGTACTATTGACAGTGACCGCGGAGCAAAGCTCTCTGCTCCAGAAGGGGGTGAAGCTGCCCTCCGCCCACCGGGAACCCCTCAGGGGATCCAGCTACACAAGAACCCCTCCCCCGAGGAGCGCATTTTTGGTGGTGAACTCCCTGAAGGTTCGGAAGCCCACAGGCAAAGAGACTGTCAAGGTTTGGATTTGACGTTGCTCTTAATCATCCCATTCTTGGCTGGCACCCACGGTGCGAGGACCTTGAGTCTGCGCCAGGACGCAGCCAGCCCTCCACGATGGGAACACAGCAGCTGCCTGGCAGGGCTGTGGAGGGCAAACACCGGGCTTGGATGGGCTTCAGCTCAGAACTCTGGGCAAGTTTTCCTCCCGCTCCTTCAAGTATCAGAATAAGCAATGGCATTTATGTTGGGAGTGGGAAGAGCAGGCCAGTCTAACAGCCTCCTGGTGGGGTGCACGGAGCATGGGTCTCAAGTCGGGGGAGCCCTGGCTCTATCATTACCTGCTGACCTTGAGCAAGTGACTTAGCCCTGAGCCTGTTTCTGCACCTTTCGCCTGGTTGTAGAGGGCTAAATTTCACAGGCAAAGTGTCAGGTTCATGGGCAGAATGCTACAAAACTAGGTTCTGAGAAAAGAGTGATGGAAGATATATAAAATGGAGTCACTTTAACCAAGCTATGAACATCCTTTAAAAAAAAATTTTAGTATTATTTCTTAAAAAAAAAAAAGATTTTATTTATTTTTAGACAGAGTGGAAGGGGTGGGGGGAGAAAGAGAGAGAGAGAAACATCAATGTGTGGTTGCCTCTTGCACATCCACTACTGGAGATCTGGCCCACAACCCAGGTATGTGCCCGGACTGGGAATAGAACTGGTGGCCCTTTGGTTTGCAGGCTGGCACTCAATCCACTGAGCCACACCAGCCAGGGCAAGTTGTGAACATTACGAACATGACGAAGGTTGAGGCATGAGGAAAGACTCCATTCTTGTTCACTAGCCTGCAAACTTGAACTCTGGGACTCTCCAGTCCTGCATCAATGCCTGGATATACAGCTGGACCTCTAGTTGACCCTCTAATTACCCACTGAAGGACTCATGAATCCAGGCCACCTGATTACCCCTGAAGGGCACATGTATGCATCCACGTGCCACCCCTTTTCCAGACCACCAGGGCGTGTCCAGACCTCCTGGTGCCCATCATCCATCCCGACTGCCCATCCTCCGACCAGTCCTGGACCAGTCCTAGGGCTACGAATGCAGGACTGATAATCCTCAAGAATGTTCTTTCTGCTATAACAATTTTTAACTTTTCTTTCTTCTTTGGAATACTTCTGGGTTTTTGCCTTGCTGTGTTTACAGAGCGTGAACTCTGAGGCCGTTGACTGAGTATCGTTATTTCTAGCGAAGCTTCCAGACTCTGAGTTCATGTGATATGTTCCAAAGCCTTAGTTGGTGTAGCCCCCATGTTTCTGTGCCTCATCCATTCTGTTTCCCAGCGCTCTAATCAGTCCCCCTCTTTGAGTGCATTGCTGTGCTTTGCCTTCCAGTGAGCCCACCCAGAGCCGGCACAGTGGTAACATTCCTTCCCGGGAAAGGTTTCTAAATGAAGACCTGGCTTCTAGGCCCTAGGAGGCTGCCCCAGGGAGACAACATCCCCTGGACGCTGCTTGCAGAACCGGAGAAGAGAGAGGCTGCCATGTTTACAATCTTGTCCTCAGTTACCTGACACCAGTGTCCGTGGGAATTAATGAAAGGCAGCTCCAATTGCAGGGCACATCTTTCTCTCCGAGGTTGTGCTGTCTATCTTCTCCCTCCATGGACCTGTACCACATCCTCCCAGAAATAAGTGACCCAGTCTCCTGGTGGAATGACCTGTACAGACAGACCGCCCTCTGTGGGACGAGAACTGGGACAGTACAAGAGGGAGAGGGGAGGCTCTCGTGAATTAAACGGGACGCACACAGCTGGTCAGGAGCCAAGTCATTAGCGTTTCTGCCGATTTCCCTCCGGAGCGGTGGGTAGGGAGCTGCTTTCCTCTCACCTTTCCTCTCCTCCTTTGCATCTCGCAGCCCCTTTGACGGAGGTACCCAGCAGCAGGTGCCCCAATACCTTCTCATAACCTTAGTCTAGTATCTCCTTTCCTCCTTTGTCCCTGGGCACCTACCCTCACACCCAAGTCTTCGGGCTAATCCCGCCTGTCCTCTCATTTTCTCCCGGGGCTTGTTTTAGTGGTGGTCTTACCTGTCGGAGCTTCCTTGCACCTCACTATCTCAGCTCCAAAGTGGCAACAGGCTAATTTAGTGAATGCTTTCAAGTTCAATGATGGAAGACCAGAGGAACTCCAGGTTCCCTGTTGAGTCCCTATATCGGTCCAGACTCAGCATCCCTGACTGTGATTCTGACGGTGGAAATGTCTCACAAAGCAGGTGATGCTTTTGGGCCCGTGGGTCTTTCAAGTACCCTCCTATCCAACTGTATACCAAAGTTATGCATAAATTAAGAACAAAATTTTGAGATGGCCAGTCATGCTCCTCAGCAACAAATTGCATCCCGTGCACTGGTGATCAGGACCAGTACTCTAATTAAGGGTGCCGTAACAGAGGTTACCTGCTGTCTATTTAGTGATATTATTTTATGCTTCCTTCCGGCCCGACAACTAGCCATTGAGGAAGAGCATCTTTCAGTTTGACTTTCTACGGTAAGTTGTAGTTTCTTTCTCCAAAAGATAACAGTAGTGGTTTTCAAAAGATGGTTTCAGAGCCAGCACCATCAGCATCATCCTGGAACTTGTTAGAAAGACAAATTCTCAGGCTCCACCACAGACCTGTGGAACTAGAAACTCTGGGTAGGGTTTCCCAGCCTGGCTGCTGTGGCTCAGTGAACTGAGCATCAGTCTGCGAACCAAAGGGTCGCCGGTTCAATTCCCAGTCAGGGCACATGCCTAGGTTGTGGGCCAGGTCCCCAGTAGTGGGTGCATGAGAGGCAACCACACATTGATGTTTTTCTCCCTCTCTTTCTCCCTCCCTTCCCCTCTGTCTAAAAATAAAATAAATACAAATCTTTAAAAATAATAAAAAAACCAAAAAACAACCCCACCACACACACACACAAAACTCTGGGTTGGGCCCTGGTACTCTCTGCCCAGAGCTGGTGATGCACACTCAAGTGGAGAGGAGCCTGTTAATCAATTAACAGCCTATTACCTGCTCTAGTGGGAATGCTGGCCTGCCCCCTTGCAAGAGGCCTCACAGAGAAAATAAAATCCTTGTCATCCTTGCCTTTTATCTAATCAACTTCCTTCATTTTGCCTGGAGATGTGAGTTAGGTGTGGAAGAGGAAATAGCAAGAGACGCAGATAGAACTCTCGGGAGGAACCGGCTTAGCCCAGCTGAGGGCCGCAAGCAGAAGGTGCACCTGGGATTAAGGCCAGCTGAGTTTAAACTGAGCCAAAGGGGCGGCTCGGACACCCACTGCGCCCATGGGTGCTGCTGGGCCCCACCATCCCAGGAGGAGGCTCTTTGTCTGACCTGCCTCCCTCACCCATCAGTGGGGCAAAAGGAGCTGTACCAACACCTCTTGTTGTTGTGTGGTCTGCTTTTAAAGTAAGTCGGGGACAAGACTTGTCCTCATAGGGGTGGTCTACCGGATATGTACGATCTTGCTCTTGACTAAGAGATAAATTAGATTGGAAATGATTTCCGCCTAAAGGAGGTATTTAGAACCATGACGGTTCCCACTGACTGCGTGCTTCCTGTGATCCCCGTGGTGAGCCCACCGACGAAGCCTGGTAAAGTACCAACCCCCTCATTGCGTTTGCTGCTCGTGACCCTTCCAGAGAGGCACTATCATTAGCCTCTTTATAGACGGGGAAATGGAGGCTCAAAAATGTTGAGTCAACGGCCTGTTAGTAAGGGACAGAACTAGTGCTTAAATTAAACAGCCTCAAAAGCCCACATGTTTAACCACAAAGCAGGGCTCCCTCCCCTGAGTTTCATGGACCAAAATTATGCATTATTAGTTTTCATGAAATCTCAGCTTCTCTGTTTCTCCCACTTCTCTTAGCTTCTCTCTCTCCTACTTAGCCTGTCTCTTCTTCCTTAGTTTGTTGACAGTCTTTTCTCCATCCCAACTGAATGCTTTGTTTTCGGGGGTCTCTGTGGGCTGCTCTCTTTGCCTGATCCATCCATAATGAATCCTAAAACATAATCAAAGACAGGAGTTTGCTTTAAAATTGTTTTTTCATATTCTTTCCTGCTTAAAAAAACAGTGGGTTGAGAATAATATATATTTGCTGAATGAAGGACCAGCAAGTAGGTCCCTGCTGGATGTTGACGGTGTTGGGCTGAGGTGGAAGTTACAGGTAAACCAGAGGCTACTGGGGCCCCAAAGCGGTCATTCTCAAGTGAGTCTGGGTGAGCGGGCTACACCCCCCGGGGGAAGGCATCTGGATCTGAGCCCCGCTATTTCAACTCTTCTCCCCAACTCTGATTCTGAATCCCCAGGGGCAGGAGCCAGGACGTGGGTCTTTTCGAGAGGCCTCCAGAAATGCTAAAGCCTAGGCCAGTTTGGGAAATGCTGACTAAAGCAATAAACCTTGCTTCCCTCATTTTCTTGCACCTCCGAGCCACCCATTTCAGAAGCTCCCTCGGGAGATCCTGAGGCCAGGGGTCCGAGGACCAAAATTTGAGAACATGCTCTAGAGCTGATGTTCTCAAACTAGAGCAGGCACCACAGGTCCCCCCAAGGCTTGTTAACACACAGATTGAGGGCCCCACGCCCGGAGTGTCTGATCCAGTGGGTCTGTGGTGAGAGGTTGGGGAATTTGCATGTCTAATAACTTCCCAGGTAACTGACAGCTGATGCTGCTGATTTTACCTTAAATCATTTTGTAACAAAGTAGGGATAAACATGTTAATGATTAAATGACTGAACAAACCAATGATCAAAACAGTAAATGACACAGGCAAATAAGAAACGAGTACATCAACATCCTCTGGGCTCAGTCCGATGGGATGAGGCTCCAGGCGTCTTTTGCTTTAAATAGCATTTCGGGCTCCCCGCAGCAGGGTCAGAGTAGTTCAGCCCAACTCTGATGGGGACCAAAGGAACGAGATGACTGTCGTCAGGGGACTCACACATGGGGGACACAGCGTTGCTCTGCCTCGGGTCGCAGGCTACAGCGTGGATCCAGGCCCAAGTCAAGCCCATCCTGACAAATGATGGTGTGAGTGATGTTTGCCGTCTCAGGGGTCCTCCTTGTGGGATGGTTGCTCTTCTTCCTACAAGGGCCAAGGCCGTGCTCTGTGTCCCAGGTACATTTTCCCATTAGGGTCTCTCACAACGCCAACAAAGTCCCGTGTATGGGTTTTTCCTTCAATTAAATTCATCGAAGTCCCCTTCCTGGGTACTCTGCTCTGCTCTGTGGACAGTGGGGAGGACCGGGTTAGCTGGTTAAAGGCAGATAGCTCTAAGTGGTGGAGACAGCCGTGGTGCTAATGTTAGGCATGACCGACAGCCAGAGGAGAGGCATTCCTGGAAAGATGGACCGCCAGTTCCTGCCTTCTACAGGTTAGTGGTTTAGGGATTGGATTCCAGGCCAGATACTGCAGAAGATTAAAACCAGGCAAAGACAGGCAGGTACCCTTTCCCCTCCAGAACTTTACAAATGAATAGAGGAATCCATATAACGTACAGAATATTGTAATAAAGTCATTATGTAAGAACAATCATTTTCTGTTAATAGTGATTTGCTGATTCCTATAAATAGCCCCTCTTGCCCTTCTTTTCCTCCAATTCACCTTTTCTTTCTTTCTCTCCCTCTCTCTGCTGGCACTTGGCCGCTCATGGAGACCTTGCACAGATAGCGGTGCCTGTGAAAAACAAGAACAAGGGAAACAATAGCTTTTCAGTCAATTCTTGTCAGCAGGAAAACACTAGAAACTAAAAGGGTCATGCGAGTCAGTGCACTGCTGCTCCTGACAATTGAAATACTTAATTTGTCATCTGAAAAGGAGAGGTCAGGATGGCCCTGGAGCTCACTTAAAAACTGTGGGCTTACCTGAGGTCTGGGTCTAGGTTGTCAGGACAGGAGAAGGGAAATGATCAGGCGGGGCGGGATCAGCAAAGGGTCCCAGGGGGACGCACCTTCTTATCTCTGCCCTTCTATATCCTGCATCTGACGTCTATGAACCTCTGTCTCTTCATTTCTGTCACGGCCATAATATCTACTCTATTAACCTCACAGAGTTGCCATAAGGTTAAAATGAATTAACTATGGACGTAAACCCCACTCCATGCGCACAGCACCGTACTTAGTGGCTGCTCATTTCAACGGAACTCATTATCTTGGTTCACTGAAAGGGAGGGGAGATTGGCAAGTACCCAACACCCCATTAGACTAGAGGAGTGATTCAGTGATTTCCCCCATAAACCTCCTAAGGACTCGAACAGCTTTTTCAGGAGTCCACTCTCATGGACAGCCGTGACTTAACTTAATCCTCTCAACCAGCCCAGGAGGAAGGTGTTTTCTTCTTCTTAGACAGGGCGAGAAACCAAAGCTCAGAAGAATTGAGTACACCATGCCTGAGATCACATGGGGATTCGAACTCAGGTCTGTCTGACTCAAAGCACATTCATGTTTTCACTATACCCCACTGGCTCACGGCTCTGATGGATACGGAACTATAACCTAGGTCTACACAGTAAGTTATCAGAACACCCAAGTAAGCCACGGAGAAATGAGAGAAGAGATAATGGAATCTCTGAAGAGGTCACCTGACCTTGGGGCTGTTTTGTGGAGACAGCTGAGGGACAATAAGGGGTCTGTGTTCACTAAGTGGACATCATCTCTCTCTCTTCTCTCTCTCTCTTCTCTCTCCTTCTCTATCTTCTCCAGTATCTATGTAAGATGACCCCAAAGCCAGTGGTCCACAAGATGCATTTTACTGGCTTCACGCAGATTTCCCGAAGCTGCCCAGTTATCCTCCAGCAGTCGGACCAGATGGACACTTTAGGGGGAACAACTTCAGAGCTTAGAGGGGCTAGGGAGTGGGCAGGGGGCAAGCAGGCTTCACTCTAACTGTGCCTCCCCCTTCTGGCCTGTTTTCTGATGTCCCCAAGGCCTTTTCACGTAGGGAGAGTGGAAGGACAGGGTGAATGTGGCCAATCAGAAGCCACATCCTCTAATCAGGCCATGCAGGCAGCCCCGGTCTAACCCAGCTGGCTCCGAGCCTCTTTCTTGCCTGGGGATCATTCTGTGTCGGAACAGGAAAGCTGACCTCAAGCTAGGCCACTCTGCCCAGATCCTCGTTTGACCTAAACAAGTACAGCAGTTATCTCCCTGGGAGGGTCCTGTCTTGCTGGTAGGCCTCCAGAAGAGGGCGCTGTTGCTTAGCCAGGGGAATCAGCAGTGGTGTCTCCGCCTGCTTAGACTGCTTGGATAACCAAGGGTAGGCACCTGCTGATGGGTTCTTCTCAGGTGCAGAAGGATCCAGATTTTCTAGAGAAGTGTAAAAAAGAGCTTCATACAAATAAGAGAATGCATCAAGGTTGCTAAATAGAAGATCATTATACAAAAACCAATTTGTATTATGACCAATCACTGTTAGAATACAAAACTTTTAAAGCTAGCCATCTATAAGAGAAACAAAAGCTATACAAGACCAGAAATAAACCTCATGGAAGATATGCATGGTTTTAATGAAGAAAATGATAAAACTTCACTTATTTAGGTATTCTTTAACAGATAACCTGTATTCATGATATGAAGATTCACCGTCATTTTAATTCTTCCTAAATTAATCTACAAACTCAGTGTTTATAGACTGTAAACTCCAACCAAATCCAGGCAGAGTTTTTTTTATGTGACCAGACAAGATGCTTCTGATCTTGTTGTAAAAGAACAGAGGACCAAAATAGTCATGAAATTCTGAAGAAAGCAAGATGAGTGAGCTGCTTGAGAGGCTAGCTGATGAGTACTTTTGACATCATTTGTTTTGGCCACACTAACTCCTGAAGGAGACTAATTATGATTTTTTGTAAATCTTTCACTTATTAAAAACTCACAAAAATTTTTAAAAATTGTTTTCCCTTCAGTGCAAACAACCGTGAAGTTGCTAGATGTTTGGTAGTATTCCTAAATGCCTGCCTTGAGTGGGCCTGGCATTTGGAAGGACAAATTGCTGGTGGGTGGAGGGGAGAATAAGGAGGGGGCTTTTGTGGGGGAGGCCTGTGGGGCCCCCAGTGCGCACCCCTGCTGGGGAGCTGCCACACTGGCCCACTGCTAGACTGGCCTTTGTCTAGCATAAGGCTAACGGTCCAGCTGCTGCTCATGTGTGCTGTCCTGGAATTTCGCATTATGTCGCGGGAATCCAGTTCTGGCCACTGATGAAATTACAGACAGCAGAGTCCAGCCTCGCCTATGTGACCCAAGAGGGGAAACCTCTCTTCTGGATCCTGGCTTTGGAAAACCTCCCAGACCTCTCTGCTTGGACCTTGTCCCCAGTTGCCTTCCTGAACTGTTTACTGGTTCTTCACTTCCCACAGGAAAGCGTCCCTCTGCTGACTTTGTCACCACATCCTTCAACTAAGTCAACAATAGGTAATAAACACCAAGAAAGAGCAAGACCTGGGCTGACGCTGTACAGAAGCAGACCAGCTCAGGTCTGGCACCCAGAGTTTTCAGTCCAAGGGATCATTATTTTATTTTTAAAAATCTTATTCAGAAAATATTTATTGAGCCTTACAACATCCTTGGGGGACAATGTGCAACAAGGTTCCCACCTTGTCCTTGTGGCACGTGAAGCCCAGAGAAGAAGACAGACCAGTGAACAGGCAGTTACGAAAGAATGAGATGAGGGCTGGGACAGACAAGACAGGGGTTCCACGGGCCCACCACAGCCGGATCTAACCTAAACCCGGAAGCCTGAGAAGGCTCCCCGGGGAGATGGCAGCTTTGCTGGGAGGACAGGAAGGACCAGGACCTGGACAGGTGCTCTGGGTAGAGTTTGGTGTGGAGTGAGGGCGACTGTTAAAAAACCTTCTAGACAAACGAAATAGCCCAGAAAGCCTTCATGGCAAAGGGAAATAGCGCAGCCAAGGGGTCGGCGAGGGAAGTACTGGGGTCAGGGAAACCAGCTGAGAACCTGGGAATAAAAGCACCCTTTGAACCCAGAAGGAGTCTGTTCGAAGAGTCTCCTTCCTTTCCTTTCTCTTTCTTCCCTGCTCCTCCTCATCTTCTTTTCTTCTTCCCCCTCATTAAATATTTCATGATGCTTCTATGCATTGGCAATGCGTTGGTGACTGCAGATGAGAAAGGCTGGTGGCAGCAGTGTTGGGATGGGAAGAGATGCGTGGTAGGCAGAATAATCGCCCAAATGGCAACGAACAAACAAACAAACAAATGAAAAACCCAACCACAAAAAAACCCAACCAAAAAACAAAAACAGGTCATTTCCTGATCCCTGGAAAGGGGCTTTGCAGATATGATTCAATTAAGGATCTTGAGATGGGGAGATTAACCTGGATTATCTGGGCGGGCACAAGAATCCTTAAAGATGGAAGAAGAAAGCAAAGGCAAAGTCAGAGAGAGGTTTGAAGATGCTATCAAGCTGAAGGAAGGGGCCAAGAGCCAAGAAACACAGGCAGCCTCCCGAAGGGACGCAGCCCTGCTGACACCTTGATTTTGGCCCAGTGAAAACCCTTTAAATGCCTGACCTCCGGAACGGTAAGATGACAAATTTGTGTTGTTATAAACAACTAAATTTGGGGTAATCTGTGATAGCAATAGAAAACTATTATAAGCTGAATAGATGCTAGAGTGATTTAGTAAATTTGATTTAGAGAGAGGAGGTGAGACAGAGGCCTCCTGGGATTTCTGGGTCAGGGATTACGGGGAACTCAGGTGCCATTCCCGGAGCTAGGGTTCAGTAGACAGGGCTGGGGAGAGGAGGGATGTCAGCGATGACAGATTCCCCTGTGGATCCATTAGATTTGAGTGTCTCTGGGGGTTCAAGGTGAAGGGATTCAGTAAGCTGCTGCTTGCCAGGGGTGAGGCTGGCCTGGAGGATGAGGTTGTACCTGGCACTTGAAGTCATGGGCCAGGCTGAGATCACCCACAGACAGTGACACTGAACAGGCTGCGGAGCACAGAGCTGACCATTTGAGGGAACAATCTCTTTTTAGGTAGAGACACGGAACAAAACGGAGCTCTGGAGAATTCTTTTTTGTTCCATAAACCTTTCCACCCTTGCATTCTCTTTGCCCTCAGGGCTCTTCTAAAAACTCTTGTGTGCAAATGGGCAGCTTTCAGATGCCCGCTGCTGGGTTCTCCCCTTTATCCCTGCTCATGCCTTCCCAGACACCCAAGGCCATGTATGGGAGCTTTAAAATGTTCCTGGGCCTCAGACCCGCTCCCGCTTTCTTTGAGTAGAGCAGCACCCCTCTTACTAGTTGGGAATAGGCAGGTCTGCACACAGCCGGCAGCGGCGCACCTGCCGTCTAAGCTGGACCAGCTCTCCTCCCTGCCCAAAGGTTGTCAGGCAATCTCCCTGACCTCCCTTCTCCCCACCCTCCTCTGTCCAGTCAGTCGTAGCCTGTTCTCCCCCATGCTCTTCTTTCTCGTTCTCCTACTCAGATTTTGGCCCCATCAGAAGGAGGCAGCCTTCCTGACTCTGCTCCTGGCATTTGAACTTTAGCTTAATTTACTGTTTCAGGATTCGAGAACCGCGGCCCTGCTCTCCAGCTTTGGCGGATAGTGTTCTCTCTGCCTGGAACTCTCTTCTGGAAGAAACCACCGGGCCGACCTGACTTAACGGTCAAAGCACTTCTGCAGGACTTTTGCATGTGCTGGCGATACTTTCACTTCGGGTATTACGTGAATTGTAAAGGACTGTTTACTGGCCTGTGTCTCTCTTCTTGCCCACAAACTCCTTGTGCACAGGGACCCTGGTTTATTTATTTCAGTATCCCCATCATCTAACAGAATACATGGTTTAATAAATGTTTTTGTCGAACTGAACCGAACCTTTCTAGACTGCTCCCTCTGTCTTCACTCTGACAGCGAGGTGAGCTTGCAGAAGCAGGCAGATTTTTTTCCGAGACAGGCAGTGCACTAATTAGCAACAGGTGAATAGCAGGGCGCAAACCCACGTGCTTTGCTTACATAACAACCCCTTTTTTTTCCACCTCCATTAGCTGCCTCCAGGCATTACGCAAAAGCCCCAGTGGCCTCCTCATCTTCACCTGCCAGAAGCATTAGGGACAACACAGACCAGATACCTGTCTTTGGTCTCACATATCTTGCTTGACAACATGAGCCAGGCAGAAGGGAAGCCTCTGTCTTGGAATGTTTTGGCTGGAACCCGGACTGAGAGTGCCAGACGGAATGTGTGGCTGAGGGGAGGGACGGGAGTGAGGCTGAAGGGCGACTAAGGGTGTCACTGAGTCTCCAGGGGTATAAAGTTCCATTTTCCCTGGGGGCAGGAAGTGGGTGTTGAGAAATGCTAGAATAATTGAACTTGAAAAATGAAAAGGAAAGCATGTGAGTCGTCTGTTGTTACTTGCCTGTCACATGCCACCCTCTGAGGCCTCGCTTCCAAAGGGAAGGACCGGCAGGTGCAGGTCTTAAGGACACTTCTCGGTTGCCTTTCCAATTCAGACAGCTCAAAGGGAGCCAAATGCAGCCAGAGCCCCTCCCCCGCCACACCTCTTTGTTTACTTTGTTGCGATTCCCCTAGCCTAGAGAGAAAAGGGAGTTGGACTTGACCAAAGCGACAGCCTGGCCCTGTCGTTCTGCCTCCTCATCCCCAAGGTTAAAATGTTGACCCAATAATGTGCATAATAATCCCGTAAACACTGAGCTACATGTCACAGAAACCTCGGACATTCCTGCAAAGAACATTTAAATACAAAAGCCAAGCATTGATCGACAAATAGCAAAGGGGTGAAATATTTGGAACTTTCATAGTTCAATGGGTCTGCCATTCTGCTAGCACGGTGGCGGCTTCCAAACAAGCTAGCTGGCTCCAGTATCTTGGGAAGGGCTGTTAACATGCGGGCTGCCGCCCCGCTCCTAAAGTTTCTGTTGCTTTGGATCTGCGCTCTGGTGGGGCATTCACATTTTTAAGTTCCCAGGTGATGTTGTTGCTGCTGGTCCAGTGACCCTGCTTTGAGAAGTACTGTTTTTCTTTCCTTTTCTTTTTTTTAAACAGCTAAAGAAATTTATTTAGAGAGAAATAAAAATAAACAAAGAAATACAAAAAAAAAAAAAAACCACCCAGAAACCAAACAGACACAAACGTTACTGTGTGAAACCTGGCCTCGGATCAGTCACACATAGACCTCTGGGTATTTCCCTCGCCACGTTCTGAGGTAGGCCACCCTCTTCCGAAGACAACCGAGGTCCAAGATATGTGGCTTTTCCAAAGAGGGTACTCGGGGTTTCATAGCCTTTCTCCCTCTTGGCTCCCATATCCAGCCTCTGGGTGCACAACTAAATGCAGACAAATGTCAGGGCGCAGCACATCTAAGACACGGGATTTGGAGGTTAGAGGCTCAGCTGGTGTTAACCGAATATACACAGGAATTATTTCCAAACCTTTCTGGTTTCCCGCTCCGCGCTACTCCCCCAGCCCCGACCTTGAGTCTAGAGTCTTCAAAAGCAGGCTTGAAAGCCGATGCTTCTCCTTGAACCGTTTCCCCTGTTTTTTCCCCAAGAACACATGTATTTCTCTGTGGACACTGAGTTATTGTTTGTATCCTTAAATTCCTGGATAAGCCAAGATAACTTTCGGCTTGGGCTCCATGTCTGCCCTTTGATTCACTCCAGTATCGTTCTCCGAGTAGGATCCAACAGTCTCAGTTCCCTCCCACCAGACTTCTGGAGTGGGACTCTGCCATCTCTTCCCGACTCTGACTCCGAGGTGACAGCATGGAGGAATTCTCATTCCTCCCCCGGCGAGCTGCTTCCCAGCTGTGGTGGCCTACTTTAGACCACTCTGCAGTGTGAGGAAGCCTCTGTCTCTCCCCTGGGGATGATCTCTCTCTTTCTAAGCAATAGCTTCACTCCGGTGCAACCACCCCATCCCCTGTCCCCACAGGCTGGAGTAAAAACTTGGTGGAGGAAGTGGGTGGAGTGGTCTGAAGTAGGGGGTGGGAGGATGGGAGAGGGGGAGATCATTTGCTAATGAAATATTAATCATAGGGAAAAACAGATCCTTGTTCTCCTTCCTTCACACTTAAAAAAGAATGCAATTTGGTGTTTTTATATTGGGTGAGACGTCTTCATCGGTTCTGTGTTTACGGTGTGTCTTAATTGGGCTCTGACCACAGTTGCCACACTATCAACTCTGTGACTACAGGCCGTGTTTCAGTGAGAGAAACTTATACGTTGCTTAGCAGGCTGTTATAGTTTTAGACTGGTTCAAATATTTGTCGAAGGAAGGACGCTTTACTCTCCTGTGGTGCCATAGGCCTCAGCCTAGTTTATAATGCGATTCATAATAACGATATCATACCTGTTGTAGACTTCACCTCAGAAAATATCTTATATTTAAAAAAATAAATTTTTGAGGTTGAAAAGGGAAAAGACTCATTTTCTCCTAGAGGAAAAATGACACATCATGTGACAGGGTCTATGCGAATGGGGTAACTCCACGCAAACACTCAGTCATTCTTTTCCCAACCCGCAGCCTTTCTGCGGGTGGGTGTTGGCGTCCTCAGGAAGGCTCGAGGATGGAGCTGCGCTGTTTCTTACCTCTGATCACACAGAACAATCGTCAGGAATCACTCATGAGGCAACAGTTGAAGCTGGGGCAGCAGAGTCCAAGGCCTGGCTTGGGATCTGATTCAAGGACAAAGGTCTCTATGCCATCTGAGCAAATACCAAGACCGGTCGCTGCTGCCTGCCATTCACGGCTCACATCTGGGGGTTAAGAAATCCGAACTCCGAGCCAAAGATGTTCTCCTGGCCGCACATGAATGCAGTCCTTGACAGACGCTGCAGCCGAGGGTGGAAATGCCGCCAGCAGCTGACCAGACACAAAGGAGTCGCTCACACGCAGTGGCCACCCTCCTTCTCCCCAGTCCTCCTGCTCTGGAGGGGACCTTTGAGAAGTCATCTGACACCATCTCTGGACAGTTTGTATTAGAACCGCTACAGAAACAACAGAGTGATGATTGGCAGGGACACCCATCCCCCACCGTCTGTAGCCCTTTGCCACACAGAGGGGTCAGCCTGGGCCATGCCCTCAAAGTTTGGGCCTCACTTGCTCAAGTTGCTCCCTCATAAATGGCAGAGTGAGGTCACTGCAGGCTGAGTTCATGACTTCCCCACTCCAGGGCCCCCCAATGGGGTCAATAACGTTGCTCCCAATAAAGGGCTTTGCTGAGAAGGATAGACTGCATTCTTGAAATAAAACTCTTATTAAAATTTCCACCTCATTTCTAACTCAAGGGGTTGGGAGGATTTCTGTGATCCTAATCAGGAAAATCAAAGACAGAAGAAAAGTTGGGGAATCACTTTTTATTTTTATTTATTTAATTTATTTTTTATTGTACTTTTTTTCAATATAGGGAATCACTTTTCCAAACGCATTTACAGCAAAAAAAATTCTCCGTACTTTTCCAGTGGAGCTCTTC